>UZAN01040207.1:0-22008 GCA_900618425.1 Echinostoma caproni
TCTCAAGGAGGGTAAACATCTACTTATTGCAATTCTGGCATGCACGGAACAGTGTGGATTTAGTCCTAGCGAATTGGCGTAAAACGGGTGCTAAAATACTCGGGGAGTCAGGATTAAGCACATGCGATTGTAATAAACACTGAGAAAACTATTCTTGACACCCTCAGGTAGGAGATAAAAATATCTTCCTCTCGGATCTTATAAAACTCTGGAGGGGTTTCTCGAGAGAAAATTTTCTGCACATTTTGTAAAATGTCGGTGATCAAATCAAACCGCTGATGAGGATTTAAGATCTTAAGGTTCTTTCGGATATCCGCTTCTGTAAGTGCTTCCGTGGAACCAGTGTGCACTTCCTAAAACAATTCCAGCTAGTAAACATGGCTAGTGATGCGTTTGCAAGAAGAAACGAAGCCTTCTCGACTAATTTTCAGAGTCAAGAAGTGGCATTCCTTATAATGCTTCCTAAAATATAATAGGGGTTAGTTAGAATATTGTGTTCGAAGGGGAATGAGCCCCACGATTACAAAAGTGGGTCAGAAAATCTCTGAAGAGATTTTAAGAGTGACTCTCTCTCTCTGTTCTGCTCTAAACCCAAAATATCTGGGAATCGGCTAATATTGTTTCGGCCACACCTTATACATTCCGTTCTAGCCCTATGTCACAGACCCACAACCGTCATCTTATAGCACAGCCTCAATCAGCAATGCGCCATTAAAGACTACGTAATTTGGACCAAAGAAGGAAGAAGACAACAGCACAACACACGATTGAAGTAATTCAGGGTCAGAGAGGAATCCCCTGCTTTATACAATAGAATGTGGGTTGGAGTGAAGAATAGTCTGGCGCGGAAATTAAAAAAAAAACGGATCTTGCGCGAATCGCGAGAAACAAGTGACAGCGGGCAAGAAAAAACAAACAAAAAAGCATGTTTGTGAAGCTGAGATGAACGAAATCAAGATGAGGCTAAGAAGAACAATACTGATGTTCAATTTAGGGAGGTTTTTAAGCATGACCTTTCGAATCAGATTCAAGATCGAAAATGAAAGGCCGAAAGGACAGTGGCTGGACAGTAATTAGATGGTTATTAAGAAAGAGGACAGCCTGCAGTGGCAATATGGGCGAATATATGTATTGGATTAGAGGATAAGGAAAGAAGACCATTGATGAAAAAGAAGAATACAGAAAAGGAAACTACGAAACCCTGATAGATAACAGTGTTATCGGAGAAAGAGAGTCTGATTAACTCAAACTAGGACACTGCTAACGTAAAACTTGAAATGGTAAGAGACTAATCCTGACAAATAGCCAAAGGAGGGCTTATTGGCGATCGCTCACGTTCACCGTGTAAATAAATCTGGTCAGCGATGACGGCTTCTCTTACTTTCTAAAAAGAAGCTAGAGTAGATGACGGAATAAATCGATTAATTCGGGGACAAAAATGTAGAGGGCACCCCGTGCAGGTCGATTTAACATCTCTCTTTAATCGTTCTGGAGTTGTTTAATTGACTGGCATCAGCTAAAAGGGTTGCGATTCTACAGCGCTTCGCAGCACAGGATAATGAAGATAGTGGTTGTAATGTTAACTTCAGAAGGGATAACAATCTGTTTCCCCAGTGAATGGATCTGTAAGACTGCAACTGTGTCACATTCTTCACTGCTACAAAATGCCGTTGGTTTTCAACTTCGTCTATTACGTCCTGGAAAGAGAGGGTTGAATGTTTTCGTATGCGCTATAAACTTTGTCAGTTTATTTATTTCCCTATTGATTCTCGAATGACCAGTCAATTGAAAGAACGGATTTGTTAGTTTGCACCGTTTCCATCATTCACTAAACAGTCTCGATGGATTAAACAAAGTAAATTAGATCAATGAACAAACGATTCAGTAGCAAATTCGACAGGGGGAGTCGACAAAAGAAAACTTAAAAATGACGGGTAGCATTACACGGATTTTTCTTTTAATTTCCTTTTTTTAAAAAGCCCACCAACCGACCGAACAAAGAATAAAACACTCACCCATCTGAAGCGGTATTTTGCACACCAAACGAGGGCGCCATTCGCCACAGTTTTCCACTACGTGAACGTAAGCGCCAATGACCAGTCACTAGACAGTAGATTCCAGGTGTCATGCCATTAGTAGCGGAAACACCGGAATTCGGGCATTCACCATCGAAGCTGGAATTCTGGTGTACAGAAACAGCCGCGGCAATCGCATCCGAGCTATTAAAACCTTTGCCACCGAGATATTCCAGCTGAAAAATGGCCGTCTCATCAAGTTCGTGCTGATTGGCTGATATTTCTGTGCCTGAAATAGAAATGGAGATAGAATACGTGTTTTCTGTGTGAATTTATCTCTCTCAAGCACAAATAGAGTTGTGAAATGAGTAATTTGTAGCAAGATAGCAAAAGCAAATCACAATATTGTCTATACAATCCGAAGTGTGGCTACAACGCCAAACTAGCGGCGTGTTTGACTTGAAACAACCAGACTAACGGAGGTAAGAGGTTGGGGTGGGAAACACGACTATTAAAGGTGTGCGCGCAATGGGATCATGTGTGTGTGTGAGTGTGCATTTGTTCGTCCGTCAAATAGGGCCCAACATACTCCGAATTTCAGAGCAGTGCCTCCCTGCTTTAGTGACAAGCATGGCCACCATCCTGACGCACATACATATATGTTAGTCGTCACAAGGCGTCAGGACAAGTGTATGACTAGGTGCAGCACAAATTCCGTCCAACAGTACCGGATGCCAAAGTCCCAGTTTACACATGTTCACAGAAAGATCAGCATTCTTGTCTTTGTGCACACGTGCTATCCAAAAATCGATCCAAACACAATGAATTCCAACGCCAGAGAAATTCCACGGACATGGGCAAATGGACAAAATCACGGGAACGGTTCAGTGCATCTCAGTTCCTAGTCCGTGCCCTATTCAAACTCGGTTCGATGAAGAAGGTAGCAGTGAAGACAACAGCCGAAATAATGAACGAACCAGACCAGCAAAACGAACATTAGTTTATTAATCCTAACGACGCAGATGGGGGAGTAAAAAGCACAACTAGGGGACGATAGCCAATGAGCCAGTGAGTGACGAAGGAAACCACTTTATTATACGATAAATAGCATGATGTTGTAGAGAAAAATGATTATAGTTCAGATAGGTTGCATCCCCGGATTATTGGTGTAATTGTTCGAAAATCGTTCGGAAGTTTTGATAACTGTCTTGAACGGTAGTATGCGAGCCTACTTAACCCTTATCGGGACCTCAAGTATGAGTTGGTCTATTGAAGTTATCCACCCTGCTGTCATACACACACATGCACCGCAGTAATTGAATCCGAATGGCCTCAAATACCTCTCCTGATGCTCAAGGGCGAACCTTAGTACAAATGAATACACATCAGGCTACCTTTCGTTGCATTCGTTGGCATGCATAAAACGCTTTCAAACAGCTCCGTTTCGTAGTGCGCGTGATCCGTATTTTCCGTGCACGGCAATTGCGTAATCCCGTGGTCACGAGGGCTTAAAATGTAGGTTTGGGCAACTATAGAATAACGCGCATGGTGAATGCCTCGGGAACAGAGAAATTGTACGGATGTATTGCACGATAGCACAACTGATGTATTGTAACCAAATTATTGGAACAGTACAAGCGAATAGCAGCCCGTAGCCAAGGGATTGGCTACGGTTAGCATACCACGCCTAACCTCTGGTGGTTCGCCACTCCAAGTCCCGGGGCTTAGGTTACCGGTTTCTATCACTGAACAGCAGGTAATCTTGACTATGGGTTTCACCTCGTCTGCTGTTCATCAAACAAATGTGTGTAATAAAAAAAATTACTGAATGCTACCGATCGCGTCTACAGTTCGCGGAGAGATGAACGGCGATCTTGATGGCTAACAGTGAATAGCAAAGAGCCACTCACTAAATAATCGATCACGGACGATCAGCGGCAACACTCAAGATCTTTATGGAATATCCAGACGGTAACCGACGTCCCTTTTTGAAAGCTGAGTGTCTGCTGAAAGCATCGTGATGTGTTCGAATGTGGCCCGTAGCGATTCGAATTCAAAAATCCGATCTTTGTGAACAACTAGACTTTGTGGCTAGCCTTATCCTGCAATGGCAGGTTCTGGCCGATAAGCATGTTCTCTCACTCCTACTCTTTGTTCAACCCGAGTGCGACTGGTAACTTTAGACCGGTGTGTTGATTTTGCTTAATCGAGAGTTTTCAATGTTTAAAGATTTGCCATTGTTCTGATAGAACACTCACATCACTGTTTGTATACAGCTGAGGAGAACGCAAAATAGTTGAATTCAACCATTTCTGTGATGATGCTTGTTTCCGCGCGGATGACTATTCTGCCCTACGTTCTCTCTCTCTCAAAGGCTGGGATGACAAATTTGCTAGCAGGTAACATTAACAAGCTGAAAACCAGGTGCAGCATCAAAGTAGCATGATGGAACGTAAGGACATATCTAGACATAGAAAGCGAGTGCAGTACAATGCTTTCATTATACGACTGGAAGGTAGACATCTACTGTCTGTCCGACGTCTGATTGCCTGTAGCACCAAACAAATCAATGTACGAATGAAACCTATATACAGCTTATACCACAACGGACCAACTGACAGCTCCGGTTTGCACGAAGTAGCAACCGACGTAAATCACTAAGCCAATAATGCCACGTTGATATTCTGGAAACCAATATCTCCCAGGATTATCATAGCGCGTCTCAGGGGTAAGCCGATTAAAATGAATGTCACCAACGTCTATGCTCCACTGTTACATACAGAAGAGCCCATCAAAGACGGCTTCCATAAACAAGTTCAAGACGCAGTCAACCGTAGTCATAGACGCGATTTTTTCCTTTTCGTATGAGTGAAAGGCATTCACTGATCCACCAGACCAGCATGTTAGGCATGTTCTGGGGAAGTTTAGCCTTAATTTAGCGTTGCGAGCATGGCGAACGGATAGCCAGGTCTCGTGACCTTAACCGGATGATCGCGGCCAACACTCGTTTTCCGCACCTCAGAACACGTCTACTGATTTGGTATTTGAAAAGCGGTCTAAAGGCACACCAGATTATAATTACATTTTGGTACAGGGTGCTCGCTGGGCGGTCTTCGGGGGAAGACCTTCATCATTATTGCGATGCAGAAACAGGAACTGCGAGGATTGGAACCTTGAAGGCACCTACTTCACAATATCTACCCGACTACTCCCCCCCCCTCCCGAGGCGAATTCAACGTCGCCCTCTCCTGGATCTATCCGAGAAAGGGCAGGCGGTGCTGGACGTAACAACTTCCAACATAGATACAATACCTCTCGACGAGGAAACTGTTGACAAACAGTAGTCTACAATGAAAAGGCCATAATGATCGTTGCATTTGCTAACACTGTTCATTTCAACGACAGGGCTCAAGTGAGATTCTCAGGATCCCTTCAAAATAACAGTATTGGAGAACATGACCAGATTTCACGGTCTTAATTTTCTTGCTGGGTTTTTCGACAGGACTAGTTGAAGAATGAAAAGGGGAAGAAAAGCACCCGAGAGCCGGGGAAACTGTATAAAGCGACCGTCAGTTTCACAACGAAAGATCTCTCTTTTTGCCTCTTTTTCTTTCCAAAGTTTTCCTGATATAATCTGTATTGGATTAGTAACTCGCGGGGGCATAAGCCCATTTTGCCAGACACCGGTGCTATAGACAGAAGAACCGGCTCAATGACCAAAGACACCTGTGAACTTAAGACTTATCGGAGCGTGATGGCAAAACCATGATAGACTTGTCAGAAACAACAAGGTTCGTTAGCCAACTTAAGTACTCATTTCCACTTAATCTCTATAACTAGGCTGAAGTTGGTTTTACCTTTTCAGGAAGGGAATCATTCTTACCAATTGGTCACAACCAAATGTACCGTCAAAAGTGACCATGTATTTTTGAACAATGAAGACAACCCTNNNCAACGGCCAGTTTTCACTTTCACTTTTAATTTTCCTATTATCGTACTTTTAAGGAGCTCAACTAGACCGCACCGGCAGTATTCCCCACCAACTTGGATCAAGTATACTTTCAGGTTTCCTCTGCCGTTGCTAACATACTAGCCTAGGCTAGCGGCAATTCATTTATAACCTATCAAATCTTTAATATATATATATATATATATATATATATATATATATATATAGTTGATTAACTCATCATTGGTTCTATTTACACCGAACAGATTGCAGGAGGAAATTGTGAGCGATTATTAGTGGAAGTTTCCGACCAATATCAGAGACATACTATTCGCAAAATGTCTGTAAAACACAGAGCTGGAAACATCATACTCGGAAAATTATTTTTATATCGTATTGTATTAATGCTTCTCCTTTACCTTGTGATATTGTTGTTGTACCAAACAACTGAAACTGTAATGAAAGAGGGCTAGTTTGACGAACTTGGATTAAACTTTCTTCAAATAATTAAAGTTCAAATTATCATCTCATCAGTGCAATGAACACATAAAAATCGGAACTGACCTTGTTTGACTGAGGCATATTTATTATTGTGGGCAAGGACACCGACTTGAAGAACCGCTCGTTCAATGAGAAACAGTTCTTCTTTGCCTGGAACTGTGCTGTTCACTTTCACTTTGGCAGTACCCGGACCAACAGTAGTCAAATAGGCTCCACTCGTGTCCCGGAATGCAAAAGTTCTTGGGGTACCTGAAAAAGTCATTAACATATGCTTTGCAGAATCAGAAAGAGCGAGGCATGCTGTGAGTCCACGATACTTGAAAGAACAACTATCTGCTCACCGCAAAGTATCTACGAGGACGTTGGCAACTATCCGTGGCGTAATATGAGTGATCCTCATGATCACACAAGGCTCCGTGATGTTGGAATATCGACCACTGTTCAAGTGTCGGAAGATTTCAAGCACATTTGGCAACCTGACCACCACATTGGGTTCACTAGCAAATCAGAGAACTTTATCTTTGTTAAATCAGTGTACGGGAGCTTGTTCGGCACAAAACTTGGAATCAGACGCGTTTGAAATGCACTCACATCCATGCAAACGAACCCGTAGGATAGGTGCCATATTGAACCGGTTGCCACATCTATTCAAGTTGGTTGACGCTGTGTTGAGTCTAACCAAGCAAAACCCAGAGTGGGCCTATGAGAGTGACTTAGACTACTGCTTGGTCAGCACCACTACATTGTTCGACTTAAATGGGATATGATTCAAGCGGGTGTCACACCAGTGTGATTCAGGTCTTGAAATTCCAAGTCGGGCTGCAATTCAGTTCAGCTCAATAGTGTGCTTATGGTGTTAGAGTATTAGGTAGTTCGATCCTCCAAACCTCACTGACGAAAACCGTAATTCACTGGGAATCATTGCCCAGTTCGTCGGATAGTACACCCTATGCACGGAGGTTAAACATCCAACTCGAAACCGGCGACCACTACCACAACCAGGATGGTTTGGGTGATTGTGGTTTGTACGCATCTTCTTGGTTGGTTCATCGACCCGGCTAAAGCCCCGGATGAAGAGTGAATCCGGTGTATATCTACGAAGCCCACATCTGTTTTGAACTACACTAAGATGCATAATAAAAACAAATCTTGTTATCACTTTTACATAAACCTAATTTTGACAATTTTGACATGATTACGGGTTTTTTATGTGATAACCGGCAAAATATGGTACCGCGTTTAAAACAAAAGACGGTATGAAGTGTCGCTTCCGGTAATTGCTAGTGAATGATCCAAAAGGAGTCAAAATCACTGACTGTTATAGGGATATTCCGACTGTTCCAGTGACAAGTGATGTCAAAACGCCTCACTATGGTCGGGGTGGGTGTCTTGGGTTTTGCCTCGTCACCTTTCCCTTGCACCAGGCGAAATGCTCCTACATTACCAAGCCTCTCAAACAGCCTCTGCTGAGGAAGCCTTCCCATCTCGGAGGTGTTTCCTCCGTGAAATTGAGAGGTCCAAAAGCCAATATCCGGGTCGCTGAACCACTGACACCTTACCTAGGGCTATTGGCCCAAATCCCTAATTCTAAAGCAACTAAGAAACGTACGAACCACGTAAACACCTTGTTTTGGCGGTGGCCACCGGCTCGATTGGGTATTGAGGTGTATCGGGCACCCAGTCCAAGGGGTGTGGGATCCGATACACTGGACACCGACCTCCAGTGGATTGCGGTTTTCACTGACTGCCCCGCTGCCTTGCGAGTCAGGCTTTGGCTAGCTGAAGGCTCTGGTTGTGAACTGGTCAGGAAAATTCACCTACTTTGGCCTGGCAATATCGTCCTCTCGAACAGATCATAGACCTCTTTCTTTTTTGTAAAGATTGTTGCACTATGATTTGTTTGGCATATAGTCTGGATTCAGACTATGTGAAACACTAAACATTAAAGCTCTTAAGGATCTAATCTGTCTCATACCAATAAAACACTCAAATGATCTTTTTTCCAACTGGCGCAACTTTTTTCATATAATTGCCACCATTTTTCATGAGATTTTCCCCAATATTAATGTATTTCGTATTTCCTCAAATTCGAATTTGTTCCGGTTCAACAGGATCAAACATGCAAGCACCTACCCATCGCCCCCCCCGGCCCCACAAACACCTCGATTGCATACAAACAATTGTTGATCGCTTTCTATGGTCTCCGTAATGCTAACTGAAACCGGTCGATACATCCCCCCCCGCTACGGTCAGCGCGGGTCGGCATTAGGACCGCCATCCTGCCTCTGCGACTGTTCATGCCCACTACATAATACTATCGTTTTTTGGCGCATCAACTGAACACGATAACGAGGCCGCAATATTCATGGGCTCCAGGAACGGCCAAACGGTCATGTTGATCAGTTGCGGATTTATCACTCGACAGTGATATTTCCTACCTGTTATGGAATTCCGAATCGAATGAAACGGCAACAACAACTGCACATATTTTTTATTACACCCCATGGTGATGAACAACAGAGACGGGGTAAACCCCCTGGTCACGTGGACCTGTGGCTGTTCAGGGATGGAAACAGGTAACCTAAGCCATGAAGTGATGAACCACACGCCACAAACCTCCGTAGTCAATGAGTGATGGGATTGGAAATAACAACTATGGAGGAAGCTTAACGGGAAAAATCAATGTTTTTCAATGGTGCTGAACAGAATGTGGGGAAAACAAAAAATGGATCATTCGTTCGAACGTAAATTGCAGCATAGTAATAACCGGGATTGCACACATTACGTACACTTTATGCTAACGTAGACATCGCATAATCTGGTCAAAAAAACAAAACAAAACAGATTGCTCGCAGTGTCCGTTGGCGCAAGTGCAGAGTAAAGTATTGCCTTCTCGTGGTCCCATCCACAACGAACTGACCAAAACAAGGTTGACGAATAAATAAAAGAATAGTATGTATTAGCAATTATGTCATCGGGCACTCAGTTCCACGAATCTCACGTTATGAAAGAAGAATTCGCTTTGTCAATTGTGGGCAACACAAAGTGTTCTGGTTACCAGTAAAGCAGACCGTGCTTGTTCAACATTACAGTCTCGGATTAAACACCTCATCTTGTGCCTCTGGTCAAGATCCGGCTGTGAAGCACACGATTCAAGACTGGGTAGAAACGGAAAAATATCTGTTTCTTTCAGGTCGTAGACAAGCATCGTAATTAACCGTTTTTGCGTACCATTCACCCTTAAGGTTTGTCTGCAACATATCCATCCATGCACTAAGGGTTACAACATCGGCCACAATTACCCAGACCACCATAGTCCGTTGTCCATAGATGCCCATTGAGGGTCGTATTTTTCAATACAGCAATCACTATGTCAACTCCAATAGAATTGTTCTTGTTGTAGACTGAAACGATAATGGATCTTCTCTTGATTGCTCCCCCTTGTACAACCATTAACTATGCACTTTCGTGTGCCGGTTTTGGTTGTTGTCTTTTGATTGCCCATTTGGATTCAGCAGTATGAAAAAGACAGGACAGCTGGAAGTAGAGTCAAGGGAAGAATCGAGAATTTCAGTAGACTAAGGCTGCAAAGAAATTGAAAAGATACACGAGTGCCATTGTTTACGACACTCAGTGTTTTTAACTCTTGATTACAATGATCCCGTCGTCCACATCCAGAGAGCCTAACGAAACGGAGTCGCCCGGTTAGAGTTTGCATACTTTCATACCAGGTCTTAGGTTGATCATCCTTGGCTTTTTCACCCACTAAGTACCTCGGCAAACATGCGCCGTGGTGACATACGTAACACATGCCCCAACCAACGTTATCTATGGAGGTCGACCACTTGCTGCAGTGAGCCACCGCGGTTACCCAAAACTCTGCATCTAACCTCACCAATGCTTGTCCGGCTGCCCCACCAGATTCGTGCAACGCGACATAGACAGCGGTGTTTGACCACCGGTAATCCATTTCTTTCCTGTACCCACAATGGCCAAGCCTCTGTGCTGTACGGCAGAAATGGTTGAACTACCGCAACATATACTCGACCCTTCTCGGACAGCCGGAAGTCGCGGCGGCACCACAAATGTCTGAAGTTGGCAAATGCCAACCGAGCCTTTTGTGTGCGATCTGAAAACTCCTCTGTCCGTCAAATGAGATATCGTAGTCCTAATAGCAAAACTTGTCCACTTGGTTTATTAGTTCCCCAGTAAAAGTGATGCTGGACTAACTCAGTCTTACTGCGACGTTTGCACTTTGGAGGTGCGAAAACCAATACCGAGAGAATAGGGCTGTTTCCATAATCAAATCCATCATCATCGTACAGTGAGATACGGTGAAGCGAACAACACTGATCGCTGCCAAGCTCACAATGTACACAAATCAAGTGATAAAGTACAAGATGGAGAGGGATTGGGCCTAATTGGAGGGAAGCAAAGAAAAAAAACCTCTATGTTCAACACAGAGCACACAATCCAAGTGTGCATACATACCTTTTCAAGCATTCCGACCTGATAAGAAATGATAACAAAGTTAAACAGAAAATGAGAGACAAACACCACTTTTCGTGGTGAACTTGGGCGAAAACGTGCCGTAAGCTCGGACTCGATTTCGGCTATGAGTATAGAGGAATCGTAATACTGAAATTAACGTCTCGGGTACACCCTTCAGGGAAAGACAGCACCAGAGTTTAGAGCGGTGGACTGAGTCAAAGGCGGATTTGAGATTGAGGCGGTGGTGGTGCAGTGGTTTAGTCGCTGTCAACGGCGTGCTTTGGACCCTATGGTCCGAGGTTTGAGCGCCGCCACCGCCACCCGACTTTGGTGGTAGGCAGCCCTGCTGTCGTCCGGTTCAATACCACGCCTAACCTATCTGGGCCTTATGTGGTTCGCCACTCCAAGTTCCGGGGCTTAGGCTGCGATTTCAACCACTGAACAGCAGGTCCTCGTAACTATGGGGTTTACCCAGTCTGCTGTTCATCACACCTAGGTGTGTAATAAAAAAAGATAGAAATGGTGGGTCTACGAAAGGAGTGTCTGTGTTCTAGAGTTTGACGAAGTGTGAAGTAATTGTCGATACAACCTCGACCAGGTCTAAAACTAGCCTGGTTTTCACACGTGCACCGTTTACGTGCGGCAAACAATCGCTAGAGTATAATACCAGCGAGACGTTTAGAGTTGCTTTTGATTAAGCTAATTCCTCTGTGGTTTTCACAAGAGGATCTATCGCCTTTCTTGTAAATCGGTAAGATGACCGTTTCACACCTTGGTGTTGGAACCTTTTCTTTGTCCCATATTGGGTCCAGGAGTTTCTTCAACTCCGAAGCGTAACGCTGAACCTCCATCTTTAAAAGCCAATGGAAATAGCACATCTGGGTTGAAGGCCTTATGCTTTTGCGATAACTTACTTCTCGGGAAGCCTCCCTTTCAGGTAGAGGAATGGCATCAACTGGGAGTATTTGAACTGTTGAGATAAAGGGTGATAGGTTAGATGTTGATGAAGTGGCAGTTGAACTGAGCCTCGAAATATTCAGCCCATCGATGAAGACGGCGTTGCTGATGACGAATCAACGTACCATCGGATTCTTTAATTATTTCACCTACGTCTACTGTCTTTTGGTCTGTATTACTAATTGGACGGAGAAAAGTGTCATTATTACCAACAGTCGCAACTTTCTCCATCTCTCTGTACTTTTCTACCCGCCACTTGTCGCGGTCATTCCTCCGACTTTTGACGAGCTGATAACTGATAAGAGATCGGAGAGCTGCGCTTCGAATGCTGATTTGCAAATAGCGCTGACGGTGTATCGCCGGTTTACGTTGCTGGTGGCTCTGTTGCGGTTGTTTGCTAGGTGAAGGGAGAATTCGGCTCGAAACAACTCATTTTATCCCCTCTGTTTTGGCCGATCCTATTCATTTATCTTCAAACTGAACAGGTTTTTTTAATTTTACGAATGCCATTGTGAAGCATCTCCTCTCTCACTAACTGAATCAACAATAGAGTGATTTATAGACATTCTGGTGTGTGTGTGTGTGTGTGTGACTGCGCACATAGGATCCTTGATCGTCTCGCAGATGGAAAAAGGTTATCATTACTGTTCGCAGATGACGCCAAAATTTGGAATACAGTAACGCAACCAACGGGCTCACTGGCACTCCAAGAAACGTTGAATGCAGCTCATTTGTGGTCCCTTATGAACGATATGGAATTCCATGTGCCAATCTATCCATCTATCTATCTATCTCTACGACACGGGGAGATTTTCATATTTCCTCGGAAATGAACAACTGCCACACGCCATAAGTGAGAAGGACCTGGCTGTCATCACTCAAGAAAACTTAAGCTGCCCACACAACTGCACCAAGGTGTCCAACGCAGCTGTAAAGAATGTCGGCTTGCTTAAGCGGGTCTTCGGCCGATTTGAGTCAGCTTTATTCCCCCGTCTACTATCAGCATACATTCGACCACTCACAGAATACGCTATCCAGGCCTGGAATCCATGGCTACAGCGTGATTGCAAGATGCTGGAGCGTCCACAAAGAATGACCACCAAAATGGTCAGGGGGTTGAATCGGTGTTCATACGCAGAGAGATTGAAGTCACTGGGGTTATATTCCAATCACTACCGGCGCATCAGAGGAGATATGATTATGGTATACCAAATAATGCAAAACCCAAGCCATCCGTGTCGTCCGTTTCTGAAATTATCACCCAACGTTCATTTTAGAGGACACCCATTTAAACTAGTGGTCTCAAAATGCCGCTTGGAATGCCGGTGTCAGTCATTCGCAGTCAGAGTGTGTTCGATCTGGAACTCTCTACCATCCTACGTCGTCTGTGCTCCAAGCATTGAGTCTTTCAAACTGAGGCTCGATGAAACATTAGCACATCTTACATTCCAACATAAGTGAAGCTGCGTGCAGCAGTGGAAAAAGCACGTATCACGTGACATTTTACACAGAATTGTATGTCTCACTGTTTCTTACTCCACCGCACGAACCTATGGGACCAGAAAAGCATGAGCTTGTAAGTTAATCCCATAATAAATCTTTGAAATCAAATTTATCGCAGTAGCGGTATTCCGCTTGATCTTTAATAGCATGCAACAGGGATTCGTGGATAGTAAGTTCCAGAGGTATCAAGATCTGTTACACGCGTTTTGTGAGCAACCCCCAATAAAACGGAGTGAATGTTCGAACACACAGTTCGTCCGTCGGACACATTTCACTTGCCTATGTTCAATCGTGGCAAGCTCCTATCCAGATTGATAATGTGAGTGAGTCAATCAATACTTATTTTCTGTTTCCTCAATTTTTTATTGTTGATCGCAATACTGTAGCTGTAGCTCGAACTTCGCAATCATGGCTGCAATTTTGTCAACTATCCAATCGCTTCGTGCAGGTGTCCGACACAGGTGTATGGGACGGCTCACATAAACCGTGGTAAAAGGTTCGAATTCTCGGTAATCATTGAACATTCCGATGGAACTCCGTTGCTAACTCCAGCTACAATTATGGTTGCAAGGGTACTGACGAATTTGGACGAATCAACCACCCAACGCCATCATCACAACTGTGACCGCGGTACATTTCGATCAATGCACTTCAAGTTGGAGATTCGCACTGTGGTAACATGTGATGCAATCACTAAGTTCATGACAATCAGCGATGACACTTGTGTGGATCAGCATCAGGTAAATCGAAAGTATCGACTAGGAAACGGCAACAAGAAAGAAAACGGTCAAAATAACCGTTTGACATCATGTGTGTATATGTGATGGATTCGATCCTGAGAATGAGATTATAACCGATAGAAATATTTATCATGACCGATAAAGAGCACGGGACAGCTGTTTCGTCCTTTTAGGGACTTGTCAGCTGTGCATACTTTTTGTGTCTTTGGCAGGACTCCAACCGCGAACATTCGGGTCAGGAGTTCAAACTCTTAGCCCTAAACTATACGGTCGACGGTCATCACCTTGTCACCGAAACAGGATGAAACTGCTGTCCAGTGCTCTTTGTCGGTCATCACCATCGCTTATAAACGCATTCAACTAGTGTGAAATTAATGATCTCCCACACCCAAGATCATCAACAGGGCCTAGTGTCTGTGAACAAGGGAATAGATCATTCCAAACTTACCATTCTCAACCTGGGAATCTCTAATATTTGACTACTGTTTGCATCCCTAGTGGTAGAACTGTGATTTCGACTTGGGTCATAGAAAACACGACTATTTCGTGATCCTGAAATATATTTGTACTGCTGTTTCAGCGGGAATTCATCGATTTCATCAAAGACTAAGTGCGGAATGTCGTAAACAGAACACAGTTAGGTAATCCATTTGGTGAATGGGCAGTTGAACAGAATGCCTTTCATTATCTGTTGACGTTTATAATCAAAGTTACGAGCTTATATGGAGCCATTAACCTCAATCATCCTAGCAATAATCGCTAGAGGTTACCACTCAGACACATGATCAATCATTCAGTCAAGAACATAGGTAACCAAAAATTTACCCGGACGAAGTTCAAGGGCATATAGGACAGAATCGTCCAAAGTGTCGGCAAACGATCCATCCGGTTTCAAATATTGCCCATTCTGACAACGCAGGGCCACACGACCTAATCGGGCCACTGCATTTCGACCGGCTGTGGGGATAGCTGGTCGACCAGGACCTGCACTTCCTGCCATTGGGAGCTGTTCTATCCACAGTAAAGTTTCGGGACCCCAAGGATAGGGCATATCTGCTCGTAACTCGGTGCCATCAGGCATCATGCGAAAGTAGCGAGAACGGAACTGATGACGCAGATGAATCTGTATTGTGGAATTTTGTGTGGGGAAATGGGAGTTATTTAAATCATTGAAAAATTCCTAAAAAGTCGAAGTTAGTGAAATAAAATGGAATTTGATTAATCACCAATTGAGATGATCATTAAAGAAATTATGACTTGATCATTTCTACAGGTAGTTATCCAAGTGATTTGTTGTCCAGAGCCCGAGGTCAGCTTTATATTCTCATTATTATAAATAAGTTGAAGTGGGGCACTTCAGAGAACTTGATTTCCATTGAGCTTATATTCCTCAAGCTTGAATTACCGATAATTCGAAGGGTCGCCTATGGATGCACACAGCATCACAAATTCGAATAAACTAAAATGAACACTAACATTTTAGTCACGCCCTATCAGTTTAAAATTCTCTCTCTCTCTCTGGAAGCTCGATAAACTAGCACTAAGAGTAAAAAAATCAGCGGGGACTTATAAGGCCACGTTACTTCAAATGAACAGTGTGGATCTTCGTGACTAGTTCAGTTGCAAGTTTTCTGGTCTCTTCCACTGATTACTTCCTTCGCTTGTTTCCAACTGAAGAATACTTCAGTTCTATGTATCTTATCCAGACTTTCATGGGACTAGGATAAAAAGCGGTGTGCTCAACACCGTTCTTGTTGTTGTGTTACTACTTGGTTGCCTGATTTGGAGCGGGTAGACTAACGACCCCTCAACCAGGCGTGTTTCACGTTTGAAAATCCTAGTGCAGCCTGCAACGGAAAACCGGGAGGTTATTCCAGGCAAGTCTGTGATCTACTGTGCAATCCAGTGGCTTCTTACAAAAAAACAATACCGCATAGATTGAGCACGACAGTGATGACGAAATCTACCTTGACTCACCCCTCCGTAGGCTACAATGAATAAGAGCAATCGCAATTGTTTTTTTTGCACCACTAAACATGACAAACATTGGAGAAGAGTTTCGAAGTTCAGTCTATCAAAAATATGTCTCATTCAATGCGTTCGCATCGTTTCTTGTTGGGAATTAAAAACTATATACACACTGGTCTGTGGCGCTCAGGTCAAGCAGTGAGTTCGGTTATAACAAAACGTTCATATATGGGGAAAGAAAATATTTATAATGGGAGTAGCAACACGTGTGCACATTTAATTAGTGAACAAGGACTGTCCCATGACTTTTACCTATGACAAAGGCAAAAAACATTGCTACGCAATGCATTGAAATACAAATCGATTGTCAACGATTTATTGGCTTGTTTTCCTAATTGGATATGATAATACAAATCAGTGAATATTTTCGAGAACAGTGCAGTATCCGTTGGGTTTCCATCATATATATATATATATATCACTGAAGTACACGTTTGGCATATTGATGTAATATTTTAATGTTTTTAAATCATTTTTTGCTTATCAAGTATACAAATGTGCAATCAACTATCCGAAAGAGGATTGTGGTCATACAAAAACTGTCGGGGAAAATAAACAGAAATTTTGACTAGAGCGTTCGAAAATGTATGGGGTTTTGGTAAAACTCCGTACTCTGGATAAATTAAACGTCGTCTTGTCCCTCTCACCCATGACCTGAAACAGTTGAATTCCCTATGGCCTCCGCGATTTGCGCAATTTGAAATCCATCAATCTGACACGAGACTGTCTGATCATCGGTTCGTAATTTTTGTGATGCTCTTGTTGTCACTTGTTGCCCAGCCGTGTGACTGATGATGGCATTCCTGTTTTGCACAATGGAAGTTCACTAGGCATTCCATCGGAGCTGTGGACCAAGGTGTGGACTCTCACTCGGGTTAGCTGAACAATCATCACGTTCCCTACTACAGTTGAACCACTCGGTCGGTCGTGTTATTGTCAGACGCGCTTAGGAGAGAGAATGAGTACTTGCACGGGAATAAGGATGAGCCCTAACTAACATCTGAAGTAGAAAAGTTTTCTATTTCAACCTCACGAAGAACACGTGTGGGAGATGATCCCATAACAACCCGAAGAGAATGGATATTAGCATGATCAGACGGTAGAACATCTAGACCGTGAATTCCGTGCGATTCGTAATAACAATTGGTTGATCAAATGGTGGGATGGTTCAACCGTTTAACCGTCTACCAACTAATTACCTTCTAGGTTCTCACGTTCCCTTTATTGTATTGTGAAGAAACCTTAGCTAAAATTATATTTTGAAACTAACAATAGCAGTAAATATGAAACAATGACGTTTCTTCTTATCCTCTCTCTATTCCTAAACCCGAATGGGTAGCAATCGAAATCACCGCTCAAAGTGTACGGTTGATGGTTGTAAAAGCTGGAAATGACACCATGCGGATATCCGCTTCACATTCCAGCTTAACCTAGTACTAGTAACTACTATGCTATTTTATAACACAGTTCAAGGGCATGTTTGTTGATTTGTGTAGTCCCGGGTTCGAACCGCTCCACCGCCGCCCGTCTTCCCAGGTAACCGTTGTATGGCCGCAGTCCCCCTTCCTGAATGTTGACTGTGCATTTGTATATTCAATAAATAAAAACGGAAGTAAAGACATTTATTTTATTATCAGTGTTGTGCAGTGATGTATTGTGAACAACACGCACACGTACCTGGGGATGAATAGCCAGCCTTACGGACCACCACACTGGTGTCTTAGAAAAGCATGAAATCGAGGTATCCGAACCGCTGAGATAGAAGCCATGCGTTTCGGAGCGGAAAGCCCATTCACCTGTGGCTTGAGGTGAAAATTCGAGGACAAAACGCTCATCCGCACCTGTAAAAAACACATGCAACAAAAAACAATGAAAAACACCAGTAAGGATGTTTATTGCGATTATAAAAAAAATTGATGATAGGCGGAAAAATGACGAATTGTGGAAAACGATCACCAGCCAACTAGCAAACTTCTATCCATCCATTTGTGAACTCCTCGGAATAATGGCAGTAACGAATTCATGTTTTACCGCAGGACGTTTCCGGTGAGGATACCCAAAAACCCACATAATTCAAACAAGAAAACTTGCCAAACAATAATAAGGTACTTCCGGTAAACAATGAAGGATCTAATTTATTTTCTGTCACCTGTTCTGATTCCGTTTTGGGGTGATAGATCGATTACATATTGATCAATATGGATGAAGCTTTTTCGGCATTATGTGAAAAGCGACATTCCAAGTCACATTCGACTACGATACACGTTAGAGTTGCATCCCGAACCTTGGCACCAGAAAGGTATTAAAATACACTGCCGTTGAGAGAAGACACGTGTCGAACTGTAGATTAACGGGCAGATTTGCTTTATGCTAGGCACACTGTAAAGGGATAGAGATGTAGAGAAATTCACCAGTCCCTTGCCGTTTGACTCCCAAGCCTTGATTGACGGTAAGTACCGTTACCAGATCATCTCAACGAATCCACAGTACATTCACACCTTGAAAAATCACTCGATCTCGACACCTTGATACATCTCAGTTGATATGTTATAACCCATACGTCTCACAACCTTTAGTACTTGTATTTGTACCTTTTTACCCATCGTGTATCTCACTCCAGCTCACCCCCCCCCGCCTTCCCTTTTAATCTTGACGGCCTAATACTACTTGGTAACAGGTTGGTACCAGCAAATGTCTCAAGGCTGTATTTGTGACCTCCCCCTCTGATATGACTGACGAATAATCGCATTGCATCACTCCGTATATCAAATTGTGTTCTAGTAACCTTTCTACTTCCCGTTTGAGATCGCATTTGATCCATGTCAATTAGCTCTGATGAATATAGTGTATCTATGTCCCATTAACCAGCATTCGAGTACACGAGGAATGGTGCACATAGACTAAAAGTGACTGTGATTGGTCGGTTGATGTTCCTCGTTCTTTGGTCTGACAGATCCTTGCGTGTAGATTGACGCGACCTCCAGTCCTGAGCTAAGTTGCTCAAAAATAATAGATGATGGCTAGTAGTAAACATTTGCCATTGGAAAAAGTCATATATCCCACGTATAAAGTAATCAAATGAAGTATTCCAGTCGGGTGTATCGAGTACTATTTATAACCAGTATTGACACAAGTTCACTAAATCCCTGTACCTGGAAATGCACCACCGAAAATTTCCGTTGGTTTAAGCGGTATACGACACATCTCCGAAGTACAGTTTAGCATTCTTTAGGGATAAACCAGTTCTGAAGTCATTCTGGCTTATTTTAACAATACTACTTTCCACTTCAGCTAAATATCTCAGCGATCTTATTTATTACGGTTTACACGAAGTCCTGCCTTTACTTCGTAGTTTTTTTGTACAAAACCGCACTCTGACACTTATCCATACTGATATCCGAGGCAACGAATGTGGGCCACGTTCAGCTAATGCAACACAGTATAGATGTACTAAAAAATTCTCCCAACAAGTGTCTTGAAGTACATCGACATTTGTTTTGCTCGTCCCTGTCCCGGGTCCGAGCCCCAGTTGGGTCGATGGATTCGCTCTGCTGATGAGACCCAATCAGGTCAAAACAGCTATCCAGTACTTCCTAGCTTTTCGGTCCAGGTTCCATCTGCTCTCTACACGACAAAATTCACCAAATAAACACCTCGTAATTGTTTGGACAACAGAAATTCACCGAATGGAATCTGGTTTCAGACTATAGTTTGGGAAAAAGTATGTATAGTCGTGGTCACTATTCAATTTTTCTCCCACAAGCGATCCGACGGATAGGTTTTCAATTACTACACGGTAAGTCATCGTGACTCAGAGGCTCTAATGTTCTTACAGTGAACGTTTTTGGTAAACGAAGTGTTAACAGATAAAAACTTCTTGCGGTTAATCTTTTATCAAACAATACATTGTGCAACATTTAGAACATTATTAAACACTATCAAAAAATCAAAGACCTACCGGGTGTGGTGGCTGCACCACAAACACGTCCATCCTTGTCCGCCGATAGGAAGCGCCCCAGATGGCTTTGAATGAAAACGGTTTGGGGACTACCGCGCTCCGTTAGCACTGTCCAAACCTGACGACGTCTTAGTGCCGTTCCAGATACGTTGATTTCATTGTTGAACACTTCAGCGGTTAGAAACCGACCGGAAGGACTGTGTAAAATACCTAGCTTGATGCATTCGATAAAATCTGCTCCAAGTCGAGATGATTCCATGTTGAAAGATGAGATGACGAACTCCCCCGGATGAAAATTAAGCGCTCACAACGCGTCTGCTAGTGCACGTCAAAACAAGAATGAAACAAAGAATCATAACACGACCTGCCCGCTTATCGAAAGCGATAAACAAACCACCCAGCCAGGTCAAGGTCAACTGTGGAGCCAACGATTAACGAACAAAGGAACCCAATGTGCAGGTGGGAAGATTTGCACTAGCACTGTGATTTTCATCATTCCACAGTCGTTCTCTAGCCCAAGTATGGCTCTGAAAAACAAGTCTTTCTCTTTCTAGGCAAGAGAACATCCTCACTTCATGGTAGTGAGAGGCTATATGGGAGAGTATGACAGTGGAAAGATTCCATTTTATTAATTCTGTCTTAAATTACAAATAAAAATCAATCTGCAAACCCTGACCGTTAAGATTATGAGAACACTTTTCAAAAAGGCTTAGTAGTCACAGGATTTGGAGCATGCGAACCGCACTTCTGATAGTAACAACTTCTTCTAATGAAAACTGAGTTCATCTCGATTACGATTGGATTCATGGTGATGCATTCCAAGACATTCTTAATAGGTATGGCTTACAAAATGCTGGCCACAGACTGATGTCAGTTTCAGTTTCGTTTTCACAACCGTTAGCCCTGCCCTTTCGTGTGGCGGTTTTGGTTGCTGTCTCAATAACTGCAGAAGAATGGAACGTTGTGAGCAGAGTCAAAGAGAGGATATAGAATCCACATGGACTATGGTTGCTCCAGTGGCCGACCGCGGTTACCTAAACCTCTGCGCCTAACCTCAGCATTACTAGTCCGGTTTCCCCATCAGACTCGTGCAATGCTTCGTAGACAGCGATATTCGTACATCGACAGTCTATCTTGACCCTTTTTTCGTAATGGCCAAATCACTGCTCCACATAGAACGATTGCACCAAAAACACTTGATCTTTCACAGACAGCCGGATGTCGTAACAGTATCAACGTCAAAGTTTTATTATGGGCGATTTAACAAAGCTCGAGTTGGCAAATGCCAATCAAGCCTTCTGCATGTGTGCCGACAATTCAACCGCAAAGCATCCGCCGGGTGCGATACAGCTGCCCAAATAACAAAAGTTGTCCGCTTGGTCTATTACTTTCCCAGTAAGAGTGAGGCTAGCTGCTGTACCAGCCCTGTCTTATCGTAACGGTTTACACTTTGAAGGTACAAAACGCTTACCGAACTTGGCTACCCTAGTCCTCATGCTATCCCGAAAAGCTTGCAACTTGTCTGAATTTTCACTTAGCAATAAAATGTCGTCTGCATACTCCAGATCATAAAGTCTACCACCTGGGAGCAAATCGATGCCATTATTCACAATTAAATTTATAACGAAGGTGAATAGAAAAGAAGACGGCAGCCGTGATGAACACCACATTCTTTGGTGAACTCGGGTGAAAAAGTGCTGCCAATTCGGACTCGGCTTCGGCTATTGAAATAAAGAGATCGCAATATTGAAATCAATTTCTCGGACACATCATTCAAAGAGGCACGGCCGGAGTATAGCGCGGTCGACTGATTCGAATTATCATCATAATCGCATAGCGCAATACATTGAAGAGAACTTCATTGAC
>UZAN01040207.1:64466-85176 GCA_900618425.1 Echinostoma caproni
TGCCGCGGCATACACTCGACCCTTCACAGACAACCGGATGTCGCGACGGTGCTACAGAGGTCTCAAGTTAGCAAATGTCAACCGAGCCTTCTGTATACGAGCAGACACTTCATCCGTGATGCGTCCACCGGGTGAGACGTTACTACTCAAATAACAAAACTTATCCACTCGCTCTATTACTTCATCAGTTAGAGTGAGTCTGGGTGCGGGACCAACTCAATCTTGGATGAACATTTTACTCTTTGACGGTGTAAAACGTATACCGAATATGGCTACACTAGCACTCAAGCGATCCAGAAAACCTTGCAACTTACCTGGATCTTGACTAAGTAGCACAATCTCGTCTGCATACTATAGATCAGACAGCCTGCCACCTGGGAGTAAATCGATACCGTTATCCTAGCATGAGGATAGGGCCTTGGGGTATGTAGTTACAGATCAATTTGTCAGGATCGCAGAACACTGAATAGTTTAGGTGTAATTTATCATGCGAAATGAGGCTTGGTGAATTGTCGCAGGGCCGATTTTTCAAGGCAGTGAAACGCGTTCGATTGTGGCGGATAAGACCGTGAAAGGAGCTGCTGCTCAATGAACAATAACTTTTATCGCCTACCGGCACACACCCACTCAGGTTCTGGGATGCAAAACGACTGATTTAGCTGTGGGCAACCAGGGCAACGTGTGGAGTAATTGATCCTTGCATTCTGAAATCACAGCTTCATCTAACAAAGTAAAAGCAGTCAGGTATTTGATAAAATCAGTGGAGTTGAGTGAACTTAATGGATATCTTTTGCGTGTTGACAGTGACCTCATGAAAGGCATCATTTCTGGATTTCTCGTTATCATCTAACCTCTTACCCCGCTTCATGGTTGACCATGATCAGTAGTGGTCCACTTGAATGTTTATGTTCTTTCAAGGTCATTGAGAGTGTTGTGAGCATATGGCCACTGTCAGCAGAGCGTCACGTGACCGTGGCACATACCAGTCTGTCAACCGCTAATTCGACTCTAGGCGAACAAAGCAACATGAGAAGTAATTAATCAGTTTTTACATTTTATATTCAGAGAACAACTCAAACGTAACATTCAGAATAGTGTCCATTATTAGGTGTTTTTATTGTAGACAAGCGAGGTTTTGTCAAGTAGTGTAAGTTTCTTCATAGCGTTATGTACCTGTTTCACATAGCCGGGGAAATTGGGATCGATCAAGCATAATCGAACCAAGCCTTCAAGACTTTTGGTGGGCCATTCAGTGGTCCATGACGTTGTCTGTGGCATCCCTTTCCCGATGGAGTCCAAAGTCCGCTCCAGATGCTCTTCCACGTTGCTCTCTGGCAAGGTTGACTCAGACATAGCTTTCCGGACTTGAGCAAATCGAGACAGTTCAGCGTAAAACGCAGCGGCCTCCGAGTTGTTGACAAAAGTCAAACGAAGACGGTTGATCCCATTGAGTTGTTTGATTAGGATCATTACCTCATCTCCTGTCAGGACGAAAAGAAAAATCATTTTATCAGCTGAAACGTGATTATTACGAATCTTTGAGATGCTGATCGACAAGGAGCACTGTAAAGCTGTTTCACTCGAACACTCAAAATCTGGAATGACGTGATATTGTTTGAAACAATAATCGTAGATGGAAACTGACCGATCTTGTCTACTAATATACTGAAAGTTAACTTCACGAATCAATTTCATAACTAGCTTGGGCTTATATTGTAGCCAAAACAGAAGCATGCAGAAATAGAACTGGTCAAAGGAGAAAAGAGGGTGGAGCAGCTCAAAGTTGGGAACTGGTTGTGTGGAATTTACATAAAGCATGATTATATGCTTAAATTGATCGGTAGACCTAGTCCTTTTGATAAATTTTTCTCGAATGCGAGAATTAAAGCTGAAACTGGAAGAAAAAACTGTCATTGGATGTCACCTATCTGTTTACAAACACCGACGCAGCTAGCTTTGGGGAGCATATCGATTCTGAAAAAAATGATTCTCGTCTTCCAGAAAGAACACCACTGTTAGTGAATGACATCATGGAGCTGCAAACCACGGCGTGAGGCACAAGCAGACCCAATTCATTCACACATACTATCGTTTGATAACGAGTCCTAGTATGGATTGAAACGTCACAATAAATACTATCACTTAGAGCTCGCCTTCTTCTTCTTAATACACATATTACTTCTGTTTCTCCATCAATCCCGCGTTCCTCATTGGTTGTGCAATCGTTGCCTGATGTTTAATGACTTGGACATGTCGATTGAATGAGTTGGTCGAAAGCAGCGCTTCAAGAATCAAACTTTCCCCTGCCTCTTTGTCCTTGCCACTACTTTGGCGTCGTTGATTCTGAGCTCGTGACCTCGTGTCGTTGCACCGTAGTCCCAGAGGTGTGACTTCGGGTCAGCGCGTCGTTGTTCAAGTATGTGCTCTTGTGGGCAAATTGTTTGCCTCTCTCCCACGTAAAGTCGGTCACAGTCTAGGCACGGAATTGAGCACACCGGCCCTGATTGGTCGTATAGTTCTAAATGGTGCTTCACAATGAACAAAATTGACCGCAGTGTTGTTTTTGCTCTGTAGGCAATGGCAGCACCCAAAGGGCGAAGGGTGCGATCGAACGCCTCTGATATCTGTAGTAAGAGGTTCATTCTCTTCTCTCCATCCTTCGATTTTCTTCTTCTCCTAAGACATGATGGGACGAAACGTTTAGGGTATCCATTTTTGCGGAACTGATGGAACAAATGCATTCTTCCTAGATACAGGACTTCTTCTGTGCTACAATGTGTGTCCACACGGTGGAATAAAAAGTACACGCAGTTTCTTAGGTGACACGTGAGATGATTGCTATCGTAGTACGGCACCTGATCGGCTTTTGTCAGTTTCCTGTAAACAGTGGTTTCTGTATTTCCGTCTGGTCTTCCTATGACGAGGACGTCCAAGAAAAGGAGTTTTATCGTTTTCCTGCTCAAGTATAAATGGCATAAACTTGCTTAGATCTTCACGGAATTGCTGGATTCGTACTGCTGGTAGCATCAATGAGGTGGCATCCACATAACGCATCCGAGCATTGTAATAAGCATTTGATGAACAGCCTATCATGGACTTGGCAAAAATCCAAAGATGACACACAGGAGGGCTTTATCAAAGAATCAACCTGAATATATTTCCTTTTGAATTATATTTTTGTTTGATGAAATCTATGAGAGCTTATCATACCACAGGTTGAAATTCATTGACAATGCGGAAAACACATTCGAACGCTGATTCGATGAAGAAAGTGAAATTGAGCATAACATAATACTGAAGAAAAGCAACGGAATGTACTAATCTCTGATCGAATGATATGATCCCATACCAGCAAGCACGGATCGAAGATCACCAGCCTTTTCTATGGAAAGAAGAAAAGCAGTTACAGTTGGTGTTGACACGTTCTTCCTGGGGTAGTTGTTCACCAATCGTCAGACACTCATCCTGCGGACTAGTTGTACAACATGTGCAATACCAAAACATGTTCCAATTCGAATACAGAAAATCTTTTAAGTAAGCGTCGTTCTTCCACTGTTAGTCAACCTTCGGAGCTGCTTCTATAGCTAGTTTCAATCATTCATTTGGAGCGTCCGCTATTTCAAGCTGTTGGAAGTTGGTCAAAGACATGCTGATTTCAAAGTCATCCAGATCTCATGACATATTAAAAGATTTGGAAAGGCTTCACCTAAACCCTCAATCAACAGCAGCCGTGCTGTCCCCAAACTTATTTTTCACACAAATTTGCGATATATCTATTGTCTCTGTCCCATGTGTTTGTGAATATTCTGATGATGTGTTGTGCGAAACCATTTATTCTTTCTACAGCCTGAAGTCCTTCGCCGATTACCTTTTCAGAATTCAACTTTCCCCCTCCTAATCGAGTCAAATTTTAAATCGTCACACATTCTTTTCTACAGAGTTCAGAGTAAAAAATGACAAATCTTCATTTAAAGTGAACCCCGCTAAATGTCATTAAGTCACTAAACACAGTTATCTTCGGTGGTCAGCACACTTTTACCACTGCGTTGGTGACTATCAATTCAAACCGCGGAGCTCATACCGCTTCACACTTTCCGATCAATTATTTCTCCCATTGTTTTCTTCAGGTCCCTTTATTGTTCTACGGTTATCTTCTCACGCTTATTTAAAAAAGACTCAAACGACTTATGCCTAGGTTTGACACGGGATTCCTCAGATTTTAGCATTTGATTTACTTATGAAAATTTCAGAATATCATCCAACTTCAACTACTGACTTTGCAGAAAGCATTGATGTAGACATTAAAAACAGTGCATAGTGACTTAGTATGCCGCTAGTTTGCCTCCGAAATCCTTAATATAGTCGAAGGTGGATGTTTAGGGTTTGGGGTAGTCACTCTTCCCTTGCACCTCGTGAAATGCTCCCATGCAACCACGCGTCTCGAATAGCCTCTGCTGAGGAAGCCTTTCTCACTGCTTCTCGTGGCGGAGGTGTTTTCGAACCAGAGCGAGAGGACAAAAAGCCGACATCCGGGGATATAACCAGGCTGGTGGACCACTGATAGTTCACCTGGGGGGCGGGGGGGGGGGGGGGGGGGGGGTTGGCCAAAACATTGGTTCCAAACCAACCAAGAACAGGCGTGACAATGGTAACCGGCTTGACTGGGCATCGAGGTATATTGGGCACCTTGGACGTTTGACTCCTTCCAAAAGCAGTATGATCCGATGAACTGGATACCGGCCCCAATGGACTGCAGTTTTCACACACTGCCACGCTACCTAGTGGATCAGCCGAAGGCTCCGATTGTAAATACCCCAATAAAATTCACCTGCCTTGGTCTGAGCGACCTGGCAGTATTCGGCTCACATGCAAATCATGGAACGTTTTTCTTTTTATAAAGATTATTGTGCCATGCATTGTTTGAGCACAGTCTGACCTCAGACGTGGGTGAAGTTTACATATATATACAAAACGAATTCCGATGTGACCTGAATCTCTCTTTTAATACTGATGGATGAAACCTAATTTTTATACAACTTTCTTTTGGAGCAATCTGAATAGGTAAATGGAGCCACTAGAGCACCACGAAAAAGCAGTTTGTCAACAGACTAGTAAAGATAACAGAAATCATGACTGTTACTCAGCTGGCCGAGGCCAAACACTCTGACACATTATTCGCTGCCGAGGCCAGAACATAGAGGGTGGTACCATATCCTGAAAATTATGAAACCCGGCAGGAAACTCTCAACGCAGTTTACCCATGGTCTATCACAAATCACATCGAATTCAACGTTGTTAGATGCAGGTATGTTTCGATGCATCACAGGGGTGGCTTTCCATACTTACTTGGAACTCAGCCATTACCGGTTTCTCCAAACAGGAAAAAGGATCTGAGAGTTATTGCTCGCGATGATCGAGGATGTTCCAAACATTGCGCAAGAACGTCATCAAAGGCCATAAAGCACGCTGGATTGCTAAAACGTGTTTTTGCATCATTCGAAGCAGACCTATTGCCTCGTTTACTATCAGCGTACATTAGACGACACACCGTGTATGGCATAAAAGCTTGGAATCCAGGGCTTATTCTTGACTAGAAATCACTGGAACGTCCGCAGAGAACAGCAACCAAAATGGTCAAAGGGTTACAATCTAAAACCTACGCTGAAAGGCTGCATATTCTCTCACTTTATTCGCCTGAATACTGTCGAATTAGGGGAGACATGATCTCCTTATATCAAAAACTACATCAATCTAACCACCCGTGTAGTGCAGTACTAACACTATCCAGGAATGGTCACCTCAGGGGATATCTGTTTAAACGTTTGCTCCAAAAGAGTCGGCTAGATTAAATACGTCACTCTTTCAGCCTCAGAGTTTGTACTACGTGGAACTCTTTCCTACCTCAAGTTATTTGTGCTCCACCCACCGATTGATTCAAATCGATGCTCGATGAAGCGTTGAACTACACCTAACTTTTCAACACCAGTGAGTGAACATTATAATTTGCTGTTAAATTGTACTACCAAGTGAATCCATTGTGTACAGTTCCTATGGGATTCAATAATCATCAGCTTTGTAACTTATTCATAAAAAAATTGTAATTTAAATCTGACCGTGTGATCAATTTGGTTTTGCCCGTATGAAAATTCAAAGGACTGTGATTAAAAGAAATGATCCGTCACTAGCTTAATTGTATATCAACCAACAGTTAGAAGCATTGGATGGTTTATTACGTGACTACCGTTACCCGACGTGAACCCACTCATTTTGTTTTCTAAGCCCTGATTTTCAATCGCCCAGACGATATAAATATACAGTAGTTGGTTCGCTCGGGAAACACCAGGAACGGGTTTGCAACAGATTTGGATATTTGATGTAATCTCATGAAATGAAACTTTCATCTCTGTGATGCATAAAAATGGGATATGTTATCTCTATTGAAAAGAAAACGAATCTTATACAAATTAATCTATAAAACATGTTCGCATTCAAACTAACCACGCTGTTAGAATGTGGAAATCAACCGTTTCAGGAAATGGACAAGAAAGTGCTGCACTGTTGACCATCTCACTGGGGAATCACATAAAAACACACTACCAAACCTCATGGGGGTTAGGAAAGTTCCCCCCGTCCAGTCAATCATATATTTCGAAACACTAAACTCGAGTTTAGCTCTTATTAGAGCAAATCAGTAGTGCATATCCACCACGCCGTTCGGGATTTGAACTCCGGACCCATCGCTTGAAAGGCGTGGGTGTTACCACTGTGTCAATTCATGTTGGCTCGAGTGTCGTCTTCAGATATATTCAGTTAGTCTAATTTGGCCCGATAGCAAAGAAGGGTGATACAGTTGACCATCGGTTAACTTGAATCGAAAGTCTCCGACCGAGTCAGGTCTTCCACGTAGGTTACGGGCTAACTGGTCACAGCCTACTAGAGTGGGTTAGTACTTCGCATTTTAACTCTGTTACTCGTGAGCAAGTGAAGTCTTAAGGATGTTCATTTCCAATCGATCAATATCAATTATTATTATTCATCTTTATCAATTATAAATATATGTAAAGCTGATTGAAAATCACAGACTGCCTTAAATCCGTGTCATACTTGGAATAGATCACTGTAACTTATCCTTGGTTCTATCCGTATGTACATTGTTGCAACAACGAAACTTTCCTGGTTTTGGTAAATCAAAAAGAAACAAAAAGCACTATTCGATCAACAGAGTATACGCTATATTGCGTTTCAACATAACTGAATAATCATCACGGATTTACGAGCAGTCCAGTCATGGTAATCCATTTTTGTGGTATGAAGAGGGAATTTCTTGCAAGCTTTGGTTTCGAACTGTAGGTTTATCATGTCAGACGAATTAGTTAGCTCAATAGTGGTTTGATTAAACAGTTCCGATTTGTGAGGGATGGTTGCAAGATGGACCACAACGTTTGTTCTGTTTGCGTGTAGTAGGAACTTCGGAGTGTACCGGCACCATGGACAGACATCCGAATGCACGCAGGCGTCCGACATCGATTTATCAGCATAACGGATTATGCGTTTGGTAAAGTGCATACTGCCGCATGCATCCAAAAATCAAAAAGAGGATTGAAATGACAGCTTATATAAACAGTACTGAAAAATCTAAAATCTTCTGCACCAGACGCAAAGTACTATTTCGTTTGGTAAAAAATATAATTCTTGGGTTGCATATGCGAAACAAAAAGAATGAACAGTTTACAGGATAGATTTAACGATAGTTATAGCCCTAGCACATCTTGCTCCCTTTTTCGGGTGTCCGTTAAATGGTTCTAGGGAAGAAAAGTTTCCCAACTACTCACTATTTAGTAGTAAAAGATACCGGTCTATTTGGTGGGAAGATAGTTAAATTGAGAACAGAAAACGAAATCCCGTCTTCCATGCATTGTTTCTATGAAAAAGCCAAAAAATAGTGCAACCAGACCGCTGCATCATAATCATTATCCGCCAAGATATTACACAACGCATCGATGATCCCTATCATTATGTAACTGCATAATTGAGTTGACGTAAACGAGGTGAATCTATCCTCGCGTAATAGAATATTTTTATGAGGTTGTTCGTAGACACTGTGTTTAGTTTATGTTGGGCGACAGTCCCCAAAAGCCTCAGTATGATCGGAGTGAGTGTCTGGGATTGTGACTGGTCACCATTCCCTTACACCTCGTGAAGTGCTTCCAAGCGTCTCTAATAGCCTCTGCTGATGAAGCCCTACTCACTGAGTTCTCATGGGGCGGAGGTGTTTTCCCAAGTGAGAGGACGAAAAGCCGACATCCGGGGCTACAACCGGGTAGATGGACCACTGATAGTTCACCTAGGGGAGTTGGCTAAAAACCCTGATTCCAAACCAATTAAGGCGAGGCGCACGAACCACAAACGCACACCTTCTTGGTCGTGGTAGTGACTTTCAGGGGCATAGAGTGTATTAGGCACCTTGGAATTTTGACCCCGTCAAAGGGTGTACGATCCGATGAACTGGACCCCCCCCCCTTAATAGACGGCGGGCTCTGAGCTCCGTCCTGTTGTCATGCAGATCTGGCTTTCTAACCAGAGGCTTCGGGGGAAGACCCCGAGGCCATCTCCCTTCTTCGGTCAGGGCAACCGGTAAGTAACATGCCCACACAACCTATGAACACGTTCTATACAACTTTCTTTTTGTTCATATGTTGTGGCACATTTGCCAGTTTTCTGTAATTGGTTACATGTTGAATCAAGAAATAAAATGGTAGGCGACAGGTGATTGGAGTATGCATAACCATACATACAGTTTCTATATAGCCAAATTATCGCACATCGGAAAGTGTGACCATTGTAAATATATAACAATACCTGTCCAGTATGATGAATCCCAGATCACTAATGAGGTAAACTCTATGTTGCATATTTGTTTCGCAATGTAGTGCATCGTATCTATTGGGACTCCCGTCGATCGAGTTGGTTGCAACATTGTTGTCCGGGTATTTCACATTTCTAAGAGAAGTGGTTTCGTCGGTTAGGAATAATTTTACGAATTATTTATCAACATAAATCTAAAAAGTACACTATCGTCGTACAGCCAACTGGGTTGGTCGCCTAGCCCCTTCTGAACATTGTTTGCATCATTCAAAGTGAAAAGAAAATCTAACTCTGAAGTACACTATAATGATAAGATGACAAAATGGGCAATCGGGGCTTCATTCGTCTGCGCGATTGATGATGACTTTAGTTTCGCAACCCGTGCACTCTGACTTGCCGAACCATACAGTAATCCGGTATGCGTCCGCGATCAAAGGTAATGGTGTATAAATACAAACCTTGCCGAACGAAACTCGATCGACATGGGGTGAATAAGAGCTAAATGTGTTAAACTTAGTTTTGAACAGTCACATTATCATCACTAGACATGTCATCTCCTTTCTCCCCCAATATCATCAGACCAATTCTTGCTATAATTATCTGTGTGACTGCTTTCTTAGGTGTATTAGCTAACAGATCCTGATGACATGTTCCATGTAGTAAGACATACTGGTCCTCATGAGCCGAATAGCAGTGAGGAAATTTGAGGTTCACTTCCATCAGTATTACTTTTGTACTGAAGTTGTTTCAACTATGCGCACGCATACTGCACAGAGTTGCATGCTGAATCTTCTGATATATGATGATGGACATATTCGAAATTCAGTTCAATGTGTACAACTGTTTACCATGCGTTCTTGTGCACCCCCTTTTGATTGCTATTATTTGGCTACGCATCCAGGCGAAGGGAGATTGAAAAGTTGAAAGTTATGTCGAAGAGAAAATGGAGCATCCCGGTAAACTGAGATTGCGTCATTGCGAAGATAAAGAATTCAGATTGAGTAGGGTCCCACGGATATGGAATAGATACCCTAGCGAGACTGCCCACAAAAAAGCCAGTGTTTCTCATCGTCCAATATCCTGATCCCGACGTTCTTGACCGGAAATTGTATAATACCCAATCTCCTGGTCAGAGGTTTCATACCCTCATGCTTCAGTTTAACAACCATAACTGTTTCTCCCACCTGCCTCGGAAAATAGCGTACGCAGAGGGAGCCATTCGGGTGACATGTGTAGACAATATCCCAACCGAAGAAAATCTACGGTGGTCCAGTACTGGTCTCTGTGGGCGACGGTGATTACCTAAAGGTTCTGTCGTTGCTATCCTTGGCAATACCTGCCTGGTTGTTCCACTAAACTCGTACAAAACGGTGTAGATAGCGATGTGTTATCAGTTATAGTCTGCCATTATCCTGTTCTAGCAAATGCCAAGTTTGCAACATTAAACAGCATCGACCGCGCTGCTGCAGCTTATACTCGACCCTTCACAGAAATATATATCTCAATTTGGCAAACGCCAGCAAAGAATTCTATATGCGTGCGGACGCTTTATCCGAGATGCCTCCGCCAGGTGAAATGTAGCAGCCCAAATAGAAAAAAATTGTCAACTTACCCTATTTTGCTTCCCAAATAAGAGAGAGGGTGACAGTGGAATTTACATTCACACTTTAAAAGTGTAAAACCCATATAACAGATAGTTACAGTGTTCCTTAGATGATCCAGAGAAGCTTGAGAATTGTATGGATCTTCATTTAGCGACACAATATCATCATCATCATGACCACATAATTCACCACCTGGGAGCTTACTGACTCCGAATTCCCATTTTGGGGACCCAGCTGTTTCTGGAATAACTAAGTTAAAGATAAAAGGAGAGGACGAGAGTGCAACCTGGACGAGCAACGGTTTTCATGGTAAACTCGAAGTCGGCTTTGGCCATAAGTATAAATAAACTTCTCTAACCCACCAATCAAGGAGAAGCAGCGTAAGAGAATAGCGTGGTGGACTGAGTGGAAGGTAACTGTTTTAGATCAAGAAAGACAGAAGAAGTGGATCTACAAAAAAGAGAAACCAACAACTGTATTCCGGAATTTGATGAAGGGTAAAAATATAGTCCACATAGAATCCATCTGGTTCAAATAGGAATCGTGGGTACAGAAGAACCACGATTTGTGGTTAATGCTGTTTGGTCAATGATATGCTCTTATACATATTGATTGATCGCATTAAATCAACCGCTACTTCCAGAGCTTTCTTCCTACCTCTCAGTGACAGGATATTTGAGCATACAGTTTTCAGCGAGATTTTGTGCTTCGAGTGCGATTATGGTTCGGATTCCTAATTTGTATCTGTTGCGATTTCTGATTCACAAACATGCGAGACAGACAACTGACAGAGTATAATGCCAGCAAAGAACCGGGAAACAATATTGAATGAACCAATTACTCTGTGGTTTCACAAAAAAGATAAATTCCCTTTTTTGTAGATCAGTAAGATGATCGACTCACACTCTCACAAATTTCGTCAAATCCAAGATCAAGACTGAACCTTATTTGTTGGGGCAAGCAATCTATGTCGGAAACCTCCTATTTTTTAAATCACCTTTTATCCGGAGTAACGTTTGCCCGGGAAGGAGGATTGATATCAACTGACAGTAGTTGGCCAATTTAGGCAGGAGTTGACAACTTGATGGACAGCAGTTGAGACGTGCCTTAGTCTCAATACCCGAATCAAAGACACTCTGATGCCAAGAGGCTCGGGTGAAAAATTACTCAGACGCGGTCTTGTTGTGAATTGTGCAAAACTTACAGCGATCCGGTTTCAAACTGGGTTCCTCTGGCAATTTCGTGCGTTAAAAAGTAAATAAACTTGGAAGTAAAATCGTAATCATATCCAGGTTGGAGCCCTTATATAAGGAGACGTATATGTCGGGGAATATCTGGGCCCATAATCAAACAGAACTGGTTAACTAACGAATAAATAGGGCTCTGCGGTTCCATATCATTCACGACACGGACAAAGAAGAAAGTCATTGGGGCACTATATATAAATGACATCAAGGTACTAGGAACCGTAAAACCATTTGGCGTGGTTTTACTGTCGTGATACATATAAAGGTACTTCATCATAAAGGAGGAAACTTGACTGGTGCCACTGATTACCCGAGAAAAAATCAGAGCGTATTTAGAATCCACCGGAAAATGATAAAGTTATGAAACGAAGTTTTGGCGGGCACCAGTTATCCAACGCACTGCAGCAAACCAAAACTCTGAAAGGGCTAGCGGAGAAAAATGTAATGTGTAAGAACGAGCGTCAGGAAGCTCTGTGAACATGTCTTATAACAGAAGCGGTGAGTGTCTCTATAGTGTTCGACAGGAATAGGATCTCCACATGGAATAGTCAGTTACCCGGTCTATTTGCAAACCTGCATGTGAATTCCCGGACAATTTGAACCGGATAAATCCAACACTCAACAGACATATGATAGCTTTGTAACTTCGTTGATAAGATTGCTAGCTTTAGCAGTGAAGAGTAGATGGAGTTTCTTAATAAATTCCGTGAATAATCCTGTATCAACAGCGATCATACTTCCAAAGGTATATTATGGAGTTAAATGATCAAGTTCACTTGGGACGTGAATTGCTCGCTGGGATATACACGCGCTTTTATTTTTCAGAGTCTAGCTGCTTATACAGTACTGGCCGATCGTGATGCACTAAAACATTTTCTTTATGATCATTAATGGCAAAAATTTTTCCAGAATTTCATGAAAAAAATCGTCTGGAAAAGTTATCGTTTTTCAGGATAACGCTCCGCGCCATGTTTCACGAGAGGTTGGACAATTTATTTAGTTAAGTAGTCTGGCTCACTTATTATTTGCTTTTAGACTCCAGAAAAGATGCGTGCCTCTAAAGTCCAGTTCATGCAACTTTCCCTTATTAGCCCGGATCTCAATGTGATTGAAAATCTGTTTTAAAGAGAGAGGTAAATTTGCTGCCTATACATTGGATATTGGAGGCCAAAGTGCGATACATAATGGAGCACAAAGTGGAGAATGACTTCATAACAAAGTTGGTGGATTTGATGCCGAAGAGACTCGAAAAAGTCCCAAAGAACAAAGACAAACCAATCGACTATTTGTGTACACAAACTTGATATCTTACTTAGTATCAATGTTAATTTGTTGCTAATACAAACTGTTCCATTCTCTTTAGTTACCTCTTAACTCATCATGGTCTAGGTCAACCGCTACTGACGAAATGAGAGTATCCGCTACATTCTGAACCATTCCATCTGCTGAGTATACACGAATCAGGAAAATCACGTCTATGAAGACTCATCAAAGCTTTATTATTATGATTTGGAAAAAAGATATACTTCAGTATAAATGCTGTTGCCTATAGGAACCGATAAGTGTTTCACAGGGACCCGTTGCTTCAGTTTCGATTAGACCTGTAAGTAATAGGTATACGAATGCTAGTAGTTCGTCTCTGTGTAGTGGATCTGTTCGAGTATAAAGTTAGGAAGCACGCTGTACGGTCGTTTTGACCTGGTAACGTCTTGTCAGCAGTGCAAATCTAATTGAGGATTCAATTTAGAGTCCCACAACCCGAATATAAGCCTAATGCCCATTTGATCTGCTGGTCGGTTTACGCGATAGAGATGTCCAGCGGTCAAAAGAGAGTAATCAATATGCGTAAATTCTCGTTGTGAGATCGTCCGTTTGTTGGCATATTTGCACTGGTGATAAGACCTAACCAGGTCGAAACGGCTGCACGGTGCTCCTCGGCCTTTAAGTTCAGGCTCTCTTTGATCTATGCAAGAAGTAGTTAATCATATCATTGAGCAAAATTCTTCACTCTTCTATTGTAAAAATAGTATAGAGAAGTCAGAAACATATGTTTGCACAGTGTATCCATGATAATTTTATTGGGTCTGAAAACAATTGTTTTTAACTTACTGAACCACGTTCATTGAGGGTGTATTTAATCGACAAAGAAACTCACCGGTTAATGCTGCTTTCATCCATCTTTTGGCCATAATTAGAAAGTAAGACTCCAGTACTTCGTTCCCTCGCAATACACAAAAGTGACCAAACCCGGCCAGTTTGACCTGCAAATGAGTCTGGTATCTCAGTTCGGGATTGCTTGTCCAGGTTTCCCATTCTACTGATTCCTCTTCAGTTTGCATCGAATTTACATCTTCTGAATGAGCGTTACGCTCTTTTTCTATAGTTTTATCTCGTAAGCGACTGAATGTCACTAGTTCCCATAAAGCGCTAGAATAAGCTTTTGAGATTGAATCCGATGTGTTGCGGTGCTCAGTAAACCCTTCAATGGTTTTCGGTTGCGACATATCCAACTGTGTTCTTTCTGACGAAAATGTGCAGGCGTCTCTCTGATCAACCCTGTGGTCATGTATATGCTCCTTGAAAGGACAAAAATGAGATTATTAGTTTTACAAAACTGTTTGGATTACTGGCGTTGTGAGGTACTACTCACATTTGTGAGTAGTTCGCAAAAGGATGTGATTGGCAGTTTCTTTTAACTGTCAAAAATGAACAAGACTTGTTGGAGCGAATTGGTGTGTTCAGTCTGGTAACCACAAAAATGCCCGCCTAAACGTGGACCGTTCCATTAATTATCCTGTGTGCGTATGGGAATTCGGAAGTCTAGTCCCAAATGAGAAATTTTGTTTTATGTATGTTAATTTACCGATACCCCAACCGTTATTCATAGTAAACAACCATCCTCAGCTCGTGGACTAATAACACTACGTTTTATCTATGGTCAAATAGAACAAATTACACGCAGTCAATCAATCGCACACATTAAAAGTCGCATTTTGCAATATTTTCCCACTTTTCTGCCAAAACCCAAACCAACTGTATATATAACAGTGTGGATTCTGACTACGAAATTTCGCATTTTCTGAATCTTACTCATCTGGTCGCTATCCACTGTAAGGACGGACCGTTGACCAACCAACGTGTACTGTTGCATTCATCCGATGACGTCTTACCTGATGCGACGTACACATGAAGCTGTTCACTAATTGAATAACCCTTATTGAGAGGCCACATAGATATCAGCAATCATCGACGTGACAATATGCAGGCACCTATCCGTCAGAGAGTAGCAAAATGTGCTGAACATGTCGAATGAGCCAGGTGCAACTCAGAGCTGCGTAGTAAAATGACGTGATACTTCAAGGAACACTTTGTAATGTTATATCCGATCGACGGATTATCAGAGAATTCATCAACTCTAGTGCATCTCACGAAAGATGCTACCTGGAAACCGACGAGTTTAGTGCAGTTGATGGTCTGACTTTGGCATGGTTTGCCCTGTCAGGGGAAGACACGGTACGTTGGAGAGTATTATTGCAAAGGTGATTGAACCAGCACAAAGCATGTGCCATGGCAACTTCAAAGCTTCCAAAGGTTGAATTTTATCTTGTTGAGACATATGAAATTCGGTCGTACAAGGTGAAAACGTTTGACGGTACTAGTTATTGCGGTGGTCAAATTTCGAGTGGTTCTGCCGCAGTTGATAAAAAATGGATTGCCCGATTGTCATATTTTCAATGCTCATGAAACAGCTTCTTCTGACAGCGTTAGCGCCACTTCACAAGCACCAGCGATGTCGCCTCGGCTGGTGATGAAACGTTTGTAAACAGACTGCCAAACTAAGCGAACAAGCAAAAATGAAATTCAACTCCCCCGAGCTACGAGAACCGATTTTCAACACATTGTCAAAAGTATGAATATAAGCTCATTCGCATATTTTACTGATCAACGCATTCACAAATTATGGGTTCAAACTTGTAATGATCGATATCCGCCGTCTCGCCGCTGGCGCAACTGTGCTAATGATTGAACTATGGGCACCGACGTACTTGGACAGGTCACCGATCTGGGTCTGACGCGTCCCTTGCTATGTTCGAGCAATGCACTTCTCCGTAACTAACGTGCTGTGATTAAAATCGATAATTAGGTCATAACTAATAACGGCGGCACCAAAGCCAACCAACACCGACCACAACAAATGCTAGTATTTGGATCAGTAATCTGAGTAGTGGTGTGAGATAATTAATATTGATTTGAATTGAATAGCATTCGAACTTCACCTTCATGCATAATTCTCAATTCATCTAGTCAAAAATATGCTCGGAAGCACTAGACTGGGGTTTTGTTCTCACTAAAGTAGTAGTAAATATCCATCGTCTTGTCCGGGATTCTAAAGCGATTTTTCGTACTACTTAAAAGGATACACTACTGGTAAACACACTCGCAGTTTCTGGAATTTTCTCACTCTCTGGAATCTCTGCGAGATGTGGCATAGCATGAGATTGACTGCAAAACCTTCTTTCGATTTATAATAGGACAATTGCTTTTTAAAATACTTCACCAGCTTTCAAGATGTTATATTATTCTCTAAAATAGAGAAAAATATGCCAGGGTCAGTGCGCCATTCATTCCCGTCAAAACGAATTGTTCTCTTGGGACAGGTAACTAACCACGATAATAGCAGTTGAATGATGGATCATTCACAAAGACAAATTAGCCGATGAACCTTTTTACCGTGATCTTTAGAGGAATAACAATAACAGTAATAGAACCAACGTGAAATCAACTAGTCTTTGTTATAATTCGGGATAACTCAAGGAATTTTAACGTAGAATTACTCGTTTTCATTGCACCTGTTTAAAAAGGACTTATGATCAAATAAACAGGTTGCAACTTGAAATCGCAAAAGACCACTCAAACATTCAGTTAGATTATTATTTACATGTTTTGGAACTAGGAACTCAACGAAAAGCCAATATCTGGGTTACTGAACAACGGGCAGTTCACCCTGATTTGAAACCAACCGAGAATAGGCATACGAACCACCCTCACCCAAACCTTCCTGGTGTTGGCGGTGGTCACCAGCTCGGTTGGGCATCAGTGCGTATTGGGCACCTTCGACTTTACACCCCGTCCAAACGGTGTATGATCCGATGTACTGGACACCGACATCCAATGGACCCGCTGCTTTGCGGGTCAGACTTTCGCCAGCCGAAGGCTTCGGTTGTGAATACCCCATGAAAATTCACTTGCCTTGGTCTGGGCGACCTGGCAGTATTCCGCCTACGAAGAAATTCTATTGTAATAGATCGTTATACAGTCAAGTTTGGGTGATTCAGGACGATTCACTTGTCGGGTTGTCCGGCCCTGAGGTCTCTAACACTTGCATTCTCTGCATAGGGAGGGGTTGTAAAAACAGGTCTTGACTGCCTCCAGTATGGCTAGAATACAAAACGGAATGTGCTCAGATCGCCTGGTGTTAACTCCTTACCAGGATCGGAACGCTTCTATCACGGTGAAACCAGTGTCAACGAGATCCGAAAATAGCGCACTGGTGTTAGATGAAATAGCTTCACTTTTCGACCTCATAGGGTAGTGTTTGCGTATGCGATCGGACGAACGTCAAAATACTTTGTTTGAAAGAAACAAGTGAACGAATAGAGACAGAAAAAGACGGTATAACCGGACGTTCTCTCCTTCAACCGTAAATACACTAATGCGTTGAGAGCTCAGCTGTTTGGTTGTATCCAGCCATTCATTTGTTCTTACGATGCAAGGTGTATTCACTTTTGTCGATCACCAACATTGCTTCCGCTGTTTAAATTCTTCTAGCAACCCGCCTGGATACAATTCACACGTTTGGTCTCGCTCTATTGAAAACACGGCTGGTCACATCTGGTTTCTTTCGATATTTCAAAAGCGTTCAACCAATTTTAGAATGATGGAACCCCGGGTGAAACTTCGGAAGCTAGAATTCGTCCTATGATTCTTCTTTTGTTGAATGATCACGAGGTTTTGAAATCTTTTTCCTTCCTTGCCACCTGCGTTTATCCTCATGAGTGTTGGGGAGGGGCGTGTAGAGATGGTCAGGCCGTACATGGTTCCGGCTTACGACACAATCACGCTCGCGAGGCCGAAATCAAGTCAAGTTTGGATCGGATCACCGTCGAACCAATCAACGGCTGTTCGATCAACCAATTTAAGAGACAAGAAAGCAACCCGATTGGCGCACCATTGTTTCCCTTCATTATCGCATGTTCGATTTGCTCCTCAACTACGCGTGGTGTCCCATTATCATATAATACACTCTGGTTGTCATTTTCTAGTTGTGTTCTCTATTTTGCTTTGCTTTGGAGCCCTAGGCAAGAACCGTTCGTTTCGATCGTACGCCTAGGATGCATATAAAAAAAACTGGCAACCGGAGGATCCAATGCAAAATGATAATCAAGCGCCGGAAACCTCTGATAACGATACGTAGAATGAAGGCTACGAACAAGGTGATCAGTTTGTCAGGAGAAATCTAACGGTATAAATCTTCTGTGCCATAGAAGATCATTGATCCAATCGGCACCTGTGTTCTTCCAATAATAAATGATATTCCTGAATGGGCAGCAGCGAAATCCATTGGTTCACAAGGATGGCTCCTTATTGGACAATCTGAAATCATAGCGATCAGGTACTGGCTTTTGATCACCACAAAAATTAACTAGCGACAAATATATCAAACGACAAAACGTACTGATTACATTTTATATGACTAGACTTTTCATGAGTGAATGCACCAAGATCCGACTGTGTGAACTTTCAAGTTAATAGTAAACCTCACTTATTCCTACTTGGTGTAGACGCTCGGCTACTTCATACGAGGAAGTGGGCTGAAGCAAAATTAACACATCAACAAACAGAGTATGTTGAACAAAAAGTGAAACGAAAAACTAACTAAACTAAAATTGCACAAAACATGAATATGAATACTTTATTGTGATCTTTATTGAAAATAATGATGTATAGAAGGGGTTAGAAAAATCGAGAGAGAAACACGGCCGAAAAAGTGAGAGCAGAATAGAATAATGTGTGCGACGCAGTGTTCTTCAGAAAAGGGGCAATTATTTCTCCAACAGATGCATCCGGTACAAACTCAGTTTCTTCATGGACCGATCCAAAACGAACGGGATCTTGACAATATCACTGAAGCCCTCTTTGGTCTGTGGTTCTTGATATTTGGCTCTGGAAAAGACAACCGTCAAGTGGATTTTAATGCAGTGATACTTGTCTGTACGTAGCAAAGAATCATACGATTAGGGTAGCGTAACACAGCTGGACCAAAACAGATTGATTACGTTTTAGTAGTTTGCTCCTTCCGGTAATCATTAGCGCATGAGTGAGCGGTGTGACGCGATCCGCTATGATGGAAAAACTTCCTTGAATATGTGACGAATTGCGCAAATCTATAACTGATGGGGCGACGAATTTTCGTGCCTCTTTATTTTGTTACCGCCCTGCTTCAGTAAGGTAGTTAATTTGCATCGGGCGGAAAAAGATGAAATGTTTAGAAGACAGATTGCCTGGGGTAAACATCTTCAGGAAATAATCTATAAAAAGAAATACAATTTCGTGCAAGATGATTTTTAATTCTATCAATCAATCAATCAATCAATCAATCTATCTATCTATCTATCTACCTCGTAGGAAACCTACACTTGATAATTGCCGGCTCATCATGGGTGACGAGTGTAAACTGAACCGATGTTCCGAATTTTCTTTCAAATACCGCCATATCCCCCCTCAAACCACTTACCCCGCGGATTTATGATTTGTGTACAATCAAGTCAGGTTTGGCAATGAGACGCATTTACGACCTTGAGAACGACGTTAAAAGGCGAATCAACAATCGATTTTCCACCCCGCGAGATATCTGAACGCACGCAACGCGGTGGTGGCCCGGTGGTAACGTCACCAATTATCACCCCGGAGGACCAATGTTCGAATCCCACCACCACCACCACCACCACCACCTGACTTTCCCCATTTTTGTATTGTATGACAGCCCTTTGATTGGCCGCTTCTCTCTTTCTGAAAGTTGCATCTTTGTATATTCAATAAATGGAAGTAAAAATGATTAAAAAAGAAAAAGTAGCCATAGAAGCGAACAGGCGTAATCTTCCTTTTGTCTCGGTTCTACAATATTGTCAAACGGTCAGACTAAGATAGCGGCACCCATGTTACCATACAAGTTGTCTGACTAAAAGTACAAAAAACAATAATACTAATTCGTAAAATATTCCCACAGACAATGTAGAAAACCGTGTTCGCGAAGAAATTATTTTCTTCCGATATACCGTATCAGGCGGTGACCGTTGTTCTCTCACCCCTTCCACGACTCTACAGTATCGATGATCGCTAGCCTCATCGCTTGCTCTGTTTGCTCACCTCTGCCGTCGTTATAAACTGAGCAGTAGTCAACCAATCAGACATCAATAATAATAATAATACTATTGATAGCCTTACATCCTATCTGTCGAATAAACAACTGGAAGCAAACAACCATTAAGCCATTTTCCACTAGGATGAATGCAACGGTGGGCTCATTCTTGTAAAAATCTTGAACGTATTTTTTTACTTTCCCCGTCAGACTTTCCCTTAGATTGACAGCATCCAGAACCAAACGTTTTACTCGTAGAAACGGTGACAAGCAACGGGGACGAGAACCTTACCATAAGAGAATTAAAGGACTTAGGGATAATGTTGGTTCGCCAGACACCTCCATATCTTCTGTCTTTTATTATCCTAAAAAAGCACAATATACGTAGCACTATATGAAGATGGAGAGAGAGAGAAAACCGGAAAAAGAATATTGAGGTTGGGCCAAGAATGCTAGACAGTTGGAATGACGCACGAAAGCAAGTGCTTGGTCTACAAAAATTGTGGGGATTCGGTAATGTGTGACGAACGTCATCCGGCAGTTTACTTTCTGTGCGATGTTTTTTCAAGGAAGCT
>UZAN01040208.1:22672-48309 GCA_900618425.1 Echinostoma caproni
TATGGTCTCGAAATCACTCGGCAAACGTTGATGGAAAAAGAGGGGTTGACGGCGGGGTTTGAAGCAAATCACCTAGTAGACAAAGCGCTGTTCCGTAAACTAAATTTGCCGCTGTAAATCCGATGTAGTCTTTTATGACAGCGAATGCTCAGGGGGGTGATTGGAAGACGATTCGGTTCAGCGAGGAACTTCGTGAGCGCGAAGTGGGGCTTTGAGTTGTCGGTGAAAACGTTCAACTAAGCCGTTTGCTGCGGGGTGGTAAGCGGTGGTGCGAATGTGTTCGCAACCAAGCAGCCGCGTGAAATCACGAAAGAGTGCAGATTGGAATTGAGCGCCTCTGTCAGTGGTTACAGTGTGGGAATACCGTAGTGGGAAATCCAGTGTGACAGGAAATGTTGTGCGACGGACTCAGAGGAAATGTCTGCCAGGGGAACGGCCACCGGCCAACGTGTGAAACGGTCGACACATGTTAACAGATATGTCTTACCATTTGAAGTGGGAAGTGGAGCAACAAGGTCAATGTGAACATGAGAAAAACGAGTGTCTGGGACGGGGAAATGACCTGCGGAAGAAACAGTGTGGCGGTGAATCTTATTTCGTTGGCACTATAAACAAGATTTGGTCCAATGTCGTACATCTTTGTTCATGCTGGGCCAAACGTAACGATGGGCAATCAGATGTAACGTAGAACAAACTCTGGGATGCAAAAATGGGTTGACGCATACTAAACGGTAAAATTGTTCAAGGGTGTCCAGAGGAAGTATCGTAGAAAATGTTGGACGGTAAATGTGAAAGAGGGATTTGCGTGCAACGTAGTGATGTGGATTTGAGCAATCTCTGAAATGAGGGTCCTTGGATTGATGTTGAGAAATGATCTCAAGGCTGATATCGGATGGTGTAACCATACTGTTGATGTTGAGCCGAGAGAGTGTCTGCGACGGTGTTGTTCGATCCATTGATGTGTCGGATATCGGTGGAAAATTAAGAGCTGAAATCCAAGTGACGAATTTCGCGCGGAGAGTAACGATCGGAACGTGCACGGAAGACAAACACCAGTGGTTTGTGGTCGGTCATGATGGTGAATTGACGACCTTCCAGAAGGTAGCAAAATGTTGGATGGCGAGGTATGCTGTCAGTAGTTCGCGACCGAAGGTGATGTAGTTAGTTGGGATGGGGAAAGCTTCTATGCATGGAAAGCCAAGAGCCGATGAACGTTTGTGACTATCTGACGAACTGCCACTCCAACGGCACGATTCGATGCGTCGGTGTGCAGCACCAGTTGAGTGGACGTAGATGCTTTTAGGCGGGGTTACATGGTGGCGTCTTGGAGGACTGATGTAGCGGTTTAGCGGTTCTTCAACCGACAGTTTCGTAACGGCAGTTTTCTCTTCATTTCTCTTGCTTTTCTCTAAGTTCCTTGATAGATCCATTCACGCTGGATGTGATCACCAAATCACAGACCAGAACCACCTCCATCCCACGCTGGTGTGGCTAGCACCAGGACACGTTCAGTTTTCAATCAGTCCTGTATAATAAAACAGCAGGTCTTCATGACTAAGGGATTTCGCCCTGTCTGCTGTTCATCACACAAATATGTGTAATAAAAAACGTCGAGAACTATCAGGACATGGTTACATAACCATGGCATACTTACCAGAACCATCAGAGTTAAGATATCAAGTAGTGACGTAGCCTATCGATCAGGTAGATTAATTACAAAAGCTAGGCTACCGTTGATCTTTTCCTTCTAACATAAGGATCCTTTTTCTCTACCGAGGACAATCAAGTGCACCATCGAGATTTAGCATTTATCTCCATTATCTGACGATATTGATCTTACAGAGAAAGTTTCTACATTAGATATAGCAACTTGGACACATCCAGAATTAAGTTTTACTTTAACTATTATCGTGCTTTTATTGAGCTCGAAAAGACCGCACAGATAATTCCCCAGGGGGATTTCTGTATCGCACAGTTTCCTCACATTGACCAGATTTACTTTTAGGTTTCCGTTGCCGTTGCTTAACTAATAGCCTGGAGAATTCATATCAACTAGGGTTTGCATGGGAATTGAGTAGACGTACGAGCGCCACTGTTTGTGGCATTCAGATATATCACACAGAGTCTTTAACCACCGGTTACGCTGATCTCGGGGTTCCAATCCAAGAAACCTAACGTGGCCTACGCAAGCAAGTCTCTCAGTCAAAGATTCTATACCTTCATGTCAGGTCTGAGCCTGAGCACACACGATCTTTTTCCATTCACTGCTTGCCTCAGTTATTAGTATACGCGGTGGAAACCTTTTTGGTCATATACGCAGCACATAGAGGTCGACCACTTGATCCAGTGGGCGACCGCTGTTATCTGAAACTCTGCGTCTAAACTCAACATTGCATGTTCGGGTTTCCCACCTGACTCGTGCAATGCTGCATAGACAGCGGTGGCCAAACATAGACAATCTATTGTCATCCCTTTCCCGTAATTGTCAAGTCTCTGCACCGTAGAGCAGGACCGGTCTAATTGCTGCGGCGTTGACTCGTTCCTTGACAAACAGCCGTATTTGGCGATTGCATCACAGATGTCTCAAGTTAACAAATGCCAACTGAGCCTTCTATATGTGAGCTGACACTTCATCCGCCAGGTGAGATACAGGTGCTCTGATAGCAAAACTTGTCCACTTCCTCTGCTGCTTCCACAGTTAGAGTTAGGTCGGAGGCTGGATCGATGATGAAAAGCGCGCACTTAACATAGTTACACTAACACTGAAACTATCCAAAAACGCTTGCAACTTACTTCAGTATTCACTTAGCAGTATAATATAATCTGTATACTACAAATTGGACAGTTTTCCTTGTGGGTCCAATGTCGCTATCCTCGCACGAGGATAGGGCTATTTCAAGAATCAGATCCATAACAAAGTTCAATGGAAATGGCGAGAGAGAGAGAGTAACACTGAGGAACACCATTTTTTGTGATGAACTCTGGTGAAAAAGTGGTGTAAGCTCGGAGTCGGCTTCCACTATGGTTATAAAGATACCGCATAATCGAAATAAATTTCTCGTGCACATCCTTCAGGGAGAGGCGGTGCCAGAGAAGAGAGCGTTCGATTGAGCCGATTGAGCTTCCAGATCAACGAAGATAGAAATGGTGTGTCTACGAAAGGAGTGTTTGTTTTAAAATTTGTCGAAGGGTGAAAATGTGGTTGATACAACCTCGACTAGGTCTAAATCTAGGCTGATTCTCATGCATGCACTATTCACATGCGGCAGACAATCGACTGAGTATGATGCGAGTGAGAAGCTTAGAGATGATGTTGACTAAATTAATTCCTATTTGGTTTCTACAAGAGGATCTGTCACCTTTCTTGTAAATTGATAAGATGACCAATCCATACCATTCAGTCGGAGCCTATTCCCCCTCCCATAATAATCCTGGGAGTTTCGTCAAATCCAAAACCAGGACTGGCCCTACTTCCTTGAAAATAGATACGGACAGCCCATCTGGAACAGGAGCCTGATATCTTTTGAGATAACTTATTTCCCTGGAAACCTCCATTTTAGATGGAGGACTCACATCATCTGTCAGTAGTTACCCCACTGATTTAGGGGTTAACAAACCTAGTGTAAGTGAGGGCCGGTTGAAATGAGCCTCGAAATGTTCTGTTCATCGATCAAGACGGTTTTGCTGATTGTGAATCATCATGCCATCATACTCCCTAATTACCTCACTTACACCTATTTTACTTGGGTCCGGGCTCCTAATTGGGGCGAAAAGATTGAAAATTTCACCGATAATAGCGGCCCTTTTCATCTTGCTAGAATTTCCTACTCACCACTCCTCGTGGTCATTCATCAGAGTCTTGATGAGCTAGAGGTTAGGGAATTTGTGCATTTTGTCGTTTTTGGTATCAGAGGGATGAATCTACGGGAGCCCAGCGAGACAGCCGAGGTAGATGAGATCAACCTTTATTTTCTTTTGATCGCGCGATAGCATCCGTCATTGTTGTGATTGACATTTGGATAGGGTCCAGTGTTCATTGAGTCCTTCAGCGCTTGGTCGAGCCGAGAGGCGCTCGAAGATTTTCGCTTCGAAGGCCGATTGGCAACAACCGCTCACATTGTATTATGGACATCCGTTTCCCCTGGCTACTTTGGGGTTGTTTACCAGGCTTAGGGAGAATCTTACTCTTAAAAAAAGCGTCTTCTGTGTCAATTTCTCTTTCCTAAAAATGTCAAAACTGTTTAAGACGTTACTTTCTTGTTCTGCTTATCCTTCATACTCACAAGCTCAACATATTCACCAGAATACCGTACCACACGTTACAGTATGCGTTAACTGTAGTTTACCATTTGTTTGTCGAGCGATGTATTTCTGTAACAAAGGAAATCGACCAATTGGAGGAAACCAGTGCCCTCAACGTGCTCGGATGAATCATTGATGAGCTGGTGAATACTTTTAAAATCACAATTGTGAGTAGAGTCAGTATTTTATGGAAACAGGGAAACATGCAAATACAAAAAGTTGCAGCATAAAAGTTGAAAAAGAACAAAGCAATACTTCATTCTCCATTCAGCGTGGGCTATACAGAGAATTATTACCTGAGTGGATAACTGGTTGCATGGATGGAGCGAATGGGAATCCAAGTGTACTATGTGGTGAACCACAGTGCCTGATCACGTAATCGAGCCAATTTGATGTTGTTCACAGTACCTACATGATCTATAGAATTTCGTGAACATAAATTAACCCTCCACACTTATAATCCCCATGGGGCTGGTGAATGCAAACGGAAGCAAGTGATGCCTAACAGGCGGAATAAAGTTCGGACGCTTGATAAGGTGTATCATTCGGATTTGAGTGCTTACATCTTAGAAAGCTTGTTCAACTTATTTTGAATGGTCTCTTCTGTCTTTTGGATCTGTCTTACCAATAACTCCCACCCATTCGCAGTGATTATTTGCTATCTTTCTAGTCCCCGAGCCCTTATCGTTCCACCCAACCGGTCATTCTCCTTAGGCCGCCTTGTTTTAAGCCTCGTATCCTCACTTCTAAGTAAGAATTCGAACCGGAGGACATCCGGTGTCGATTCCATAGGGTTTTGCTGACATGGATTGCGTTCGTTCCACGAAGAAAACTGCAGTGTGACAAAACGGTTTTACACATATGATGACACATTGGTTCTTTGAGAGAAATCCATCATCCATAGGCAAAAACAACCGAGCCTGTAGTAATCAAAAACACGCCATATAGGTTTTTAGATTGAAGAACCATGTAAATACTCAGTAGGATCGGAAACAGTGATAGTAATGGGGATGAGTCGACCCTTCAACTAAACCTCTTGGTCAGAGCGTTCCACGTTAGCTGTTCCCCACTTTAAGAGTGATACTGTACAGTTTTGGAAAAAGTATTTGCTCGTTTCAGAATCCGTTGGCAACGAAGCAGAGTGGCAGGAAATTCTAACAGTTATGTCGTCCGCACTACGTGGAAAATGCTCAAGTGAGTACTGTGTTGCATAGGTCGATAGGTCCACTATTTCTACCTTCGTTGATCTGAAACGTCCGTAAGTTATATGATCCGAAATGAGCACATGGTATTGTACTGTTGAGTAAACCTTCAGGTCCATGGGTGTATTAATTCAGCTATGCGTTTTACCCTTTTAGTATGCCTGTGTGCGCAATACTGTTAGATAATTAGTTTGGTCCGGCCTCCAATCTCACTCTAGTCGGACAATCAGGAATGCTCAGCTACATAGTTCCTGGTTGACAAATATCAGATGAAACTTAACCGCCCCTTTAGAAGATTGGGTTAGTACTTCCTCATTTGAGACACCTTTGAAATCGCCTCGAAGACCGGCTGTCCGTGAGGTGCGAGTTTATCTTGTGGCAGTTACGTGAAGCAGAGACTTGGTCATTTTGTAAGAGGATAGATAAAGAATGTCGGTGTTCGAACATCGTTGTTGCGCACCGGTGGAAGACTCGACTACTGGACTCTAGCATGCAGATCGCATTAAGTTTTTTGGTCGGGGTTCCTGTGATCAGCCTATTCAATCGGCGATTTGTTGATGTAATTGGAAATACTGATGCTCGTACATCTACTCATTTTCTAGGCACGTTTAGTTTACCTGCATAAAGTACCGTTTGAACTGATACCACTGTTGCTTTTTAGTTTCCATTACTGTATTATATATTGGTTGATGAAATTTGTGAGCGAAAAGATTCATCAAAACCCTCTCACGCGAGTAAAAGATCGGTAGCTGTTACGTTAACCGTGCTGAAATGTATGAGATATGCTTCATGCTCCAAACAAGCTAGCAAATATGGGTTGTGCTATATTGCATATAGACAAGGTGAAAAATGATTTGATCACCTGCCCACCAGTGTTCAACTGAGTCGAATGCTTGCGCTCCGTTAGGCTGATGGGATAATGCAATGCTGATGAGATCCAACAAAGTCAAAACAGTTATCGAGTGATTCCTGGCTTTTCAGTTCAGACTTCACTTCAGGTACGTGAAGAAATTCACCATCTAATGACCATACTCATATTCAAATAATGCAAACTCAAATTTAGGCCACATACTCACTGAATAACTCAAAATCAGGTTGGGTTAACTGTTATTTTTTTCTTTTTTTCATTTTACTTCCTTTTATTGAATATACAGCGATCCAATTTTCAGGAGGGGGTAAGCGGTCAATCAAAGGGCTGCCATTCAACACACAGTGGGGAGTCAGGCGGCGGTGGTGGAATTCGAACACACGTCCTCCGGGGTGATAATTTGGTGACGTTACCAACGGGCCACCACCGCCCGGTGAGCTACCAGTAGAGTCAATAACATTCGGAATCGCTTTCCAATATGTCTCAATCAATCATTGGTTTACTCCTAATCGTTCATTCACTGACGATTTAGCTTGCACATTGGTCGTGTTAACTATAGTAATTGGAATTGTATTGAATATAGGAATAAAAGAACTCTTACTGTAATACTCAGAATTGAATTGGCTCCAACCTAGACTACGGACACCAATAAAATACATGGAGAATGGGTAGCAGCATGTTTTATAGAAAGCTATAAGCGATATCATTGGTTGAAGGACCATAGTGCACTCACGTAAACCGTTTGCACAGACGCATTGCATGTACTAACTCTGATGTAATGTTCTCCCTGTGTAGCATTGGTCCCGCTTCCTGAACTTTGATCGGTTGACATGAAGCTTTACCGGGTCATACTTGAAATGCGGTCACGTATCTCTGGATCACCACATCAACTTTTCAACATTCAACTAATCACATGGGATATGCCAGATCCGTTGGAATTCCTTATTCTGGTTGGCTGCCTGGAGATTGTTTCCCGATGGAGGCGCTTAGTACAATCCACTTTGGTTGTAAGATTAGCACAGTTGTACAAAACAGAATTTGAAAATTTGCAAGAAAGGGAATCAATAGGTCACCGATGTCATGTAATACGGTCTCAGTGCATTTCAGTGATACGAGGCTAGTTACGCAGCGGCCAATTTCAGTCTAACTGTGCACTTATTAATTGGAAGTTGATTAGGATACACACTCCATACCGTGTGGTCTTATCGGTAATCCCCTGGTCCCTTGGAATCAAAACTACACTCTATTTAGAAATTAAAACAGCAGCGTCGACACGGTGAGCAGTGCATGCACGCACAAATACACACACCGTTCTCAAACGGTCATCTATATTTGTGCTCCAAAATTTCACACCCTACCTGTGAATAACCCTAATAATGCATACAAATAATCGATCAACTCTCGCTTACGTTCAAAATTTTTCTCCTTTTAGAATTTAGCACAACAAGATGATTATAGCTGTTTATGGCCTGAAAGATTGACTGTCTCATCATTGTCACGTTGAGTTCTGTGTATTATGACCCGTTTGGTTTATGACTGCCCCCCTCGTACCCCCATAGAGGTGGGTCACTTGGATTGAAGATGGTAATGCATACGTGATTACAGTATGATTTATTCAGTAAAACAATTATTATACTTTATGCGATGAAATGAACATACTTATTCCATACGGGTTACTTGTTTATCGCTATCCGTGACTCAGTTGTTTTGAGTAATATATCATCTGCTTGAAAACTGCTATTTGTTAATCACCGGTAGATTGGAGAAGCAATATGCAGCGGTTTTGTTTATTCAAACCACGGATATCAAATGAAATGCATTCGGCTGAGAGGGTTCGCTGGATTATTTAGACATTTTTCGTCCGGTAGTTCCCGAGAATTCATTTTCTCATACAGATGAGCAAATAAGGCTGATAGATTCATTGGACAAAACAACAACGTGGCGAACAAGCTTACCCTCGGTACTTCTCCTGGTGAATAGTTAAAGGAAATTATATAATGAGAACACAAATTGGCAAACAAGCTCGTTTTCAGTGTATCTTAATCATGTCTTAATCATTACAACACAATAAATATGACTAGTATCAAAGAAGGATTTACAAGGAGGGGGGTTGTGAAGACGGATGGAAACTGCCTCTGCTGTGGCTAGAATGCGAAACCGCACGTGTATAGACCATCCCGTCTTAACTCTATACAGGGGTCGGAACGCTTCGGTCACGTTTACAATGTGATTAGTGTCGACAAGGTGCGACACGACGGCACTTGTGATTGACTTAATTGGTCCACTTCGCAACCACGCAGGGTGATGCTCACAGACGCGCTCGGACAGACGCCTGGTCGTGCGGCCAACATACTTTGCTCCACAGGAACAAGTGAGAGAGTAAATACAGAAAGAGGCGGCAGAATCAGGCACTCTATCCTTCAACCGTAAATACACCAGCGGGCTAGATGCGAATCGAGTTTGAAGCTTAGCCGCGTAGAACGTTTTGTTGATGGCATTTGATAACCTTCTGTGCACAATCTCTGCCAAGGTGTCACCTTTAAACGGTAAAAAATGTATACAGACTTCTTCTCAGCAATTACCCTCTTGGGAAATGGCTCTTGCCCTTGCATCACAGATTCCACCAAACGCTCCGGATATCCATTCTGGATGAAGATATTGCGCACATTTTGGAGTTCTTCAACCAGCATGTCCTGCGTGCAAATTTTTCTAGCTCCATTGACCAAACAAAGTATGAGATTCTTCTTCATACTGAGTGGTACAAAGCTACGGAAATGAATGTACTGCCCATACCAAGTCGCCTTCCTGTGTACTGACCGCCTGATGGATCCGTCATCACAGCGAGTTAGGCAGACATCTAAATATGCTATTTCACTGTTTATAAATATATATATTAAATATATTATATAACTCAGGGAATAACGCTAATATATGGTACAACTGTGTCGTTATTATTATCTGCAAATGGCGGTTTGGGTGGTGGGTGGGATTGGAGGGTGAATATGCGACCACTAGTCGCATAGTTGATGATCTTCATTTGCAGAGTGTGAGTTTTGAGCTGGAATGTTAGGTGGAGCCACATCGAACACCGGAACAAGAAAGGGTAGGAAATCTCACGATTTACTTGTAAGCTTCAACTGGGGAGAGGTTAATTATAGTAATAATAACAATAATAATGATAATACTGATAATACCTAAAATGTTTTTACTTCCTTTTTTATCTATATAAAATAAACTATCAGGGGAGGGGGTCTTGGCTATACAAAAGCTGCCTGTGGAAACACATAATGAGAAAATGGGTGTCGGTGACAGAGGTTCGAATTAAAGCCCTCCGAATGGTTATTTTGATGACCTTGCTACTCGATCACAGCCGTTCTGATTTACTGTTGTTTTTTCTATTGCTATTACCTTTGCTGTTGATAAAAATCGGGCTTGACATCTTGAAAAAGCACCCTTGTCATTGAATGAATTGTACAGAAACGACTTACACCTGTTAATGACGTGATTCGTTTCGGCCAAGTGTATAACAACCGCGCTTGCAACCGTCCTGGACTGAGCCAAGTTGGGTGTACTCTCATTGGATCGATCAGGTGTCTGATGATTTTTACCACAGGAGTGAGTATAGTGGTAGACACAGAAGGAGGCTATCTCCATTGGTAGCCTATTCTTTATCTTCATTGGAGGAAATGAACTGGAAGAGTAAAAAGTGCTCAATTCCGTCGAGAAATAAGCATTTTCCAACCACATTCTTGAATCGGTTGCTCATTGGTTTTACAGGCTTATCGCCTTTGAAAGACGATGCAATATTGAGCTTTTCTTTTTCTACCGCTGGGTTACATAACATGATAGCCTGTCATTCGGCGATCGATAATTTTCTCTGTTTACCCATTCCCACTTAACTGTTGCAAGTTCATCTTCCAGTGTGCCGGAGGAACTAATTCACGATTAGCAATAAATCGAATTAGGCTTCCTTTAAGCTGCATAGATACAAAGCTACATATTATATTATTATATGTATATTATTATATTAATTTGTATACTGTCTTATTCAATTTTCAGTTCACTTTAGTAACTCATTCTGCCGTACTCCCTTAAGAGTTCAACAGTGGTATATACAGCGGCGGCACATCCGAGTTTTGAACCCCAAACCCCTCGTGTGAAAGATGTGCGTGGTCAAGATACTAATAAGTTGGTATGGGTTGTACGAAATAGGTTTGTTCCAACCTTATCTATATCAGGTATCAAAATCACCCGCACCGACAATCAACAGGCAAATGAGAGATCTAACACAGTGATAACACAAGTGTTTTATAATATTTTCGTATGTTACGTAACAGTTCGAGGCACAAAAATTGGACGGATCACGGCAGTCTGACTACAGCTATATGCCCTGGGATAGTGCTTCGAAGTTCCACACTTTTTAATCAAGTTAGAAACTTACTCGACCTTTGGTTAAGTTTCAGTACACTCCCTTTAATATAACTCCTAACAAAAGTTTCAAATCTGTTTTTTTTTCAGGATCATGTTGCTTCATCTAAACAACTAAACACCGTGGTGAAAATGATGATTTTATAGTCATTGAAAACGTAAAACTAATGCAGCGTTTACGTTGCTCATAACAACGGACAGCACAAACACGAAAGTCTTGGCAGTTAATCATCAAGATAGGGCTGACGTAAAAAATCATTCAAACCCCCTTTATCATAGATCCGGTTTATCAAAGTGAATGACTGGAGTCTCGGTATACGTGATCTATGAGAACATCGTGAAAGCTCTGCCACGTGTTAGCCCTATCATGGTGACCTACTCCAACCCCTGATTTCGTTCTTCGTGTTGTTTCTTGTTATCAGCAATTTTGCCTTGTAAGTACTACAAAACTACCTTTAGGAACATTGAACATGCGTATCGTATGGAGTTATGGAGGTTTGAACTTGAGCCAACTCTATTAGCCATAACTTGATCATTAGATTAAACTCACGAGTCCGGATCTATATCAGGGCTATACATTTCAGTGCGCAATTATTCATCTCTGTCATGGAATCACATCAAAATATATTCACTGCGTGATAAACTGATTCATTGAATAGGTATTTATGATCTATTGGGCACGGAGCCCATGTATTGTGAGAATTAATAGTTGTGAACTGCCCACGGGAGCGAAAGTCAATTTGGCCAACCTTGAAGGTAAAATAACAACACATTTATCCATCAAACAATGAAAAGAAGCTTTGCAATGATAGTGTCGATTGATGTCCTGTCAATAAAATGTGGTTATTTGGTTTTTCAGGGAAGAATGCATTTCGATTTATATATAAAACATCCAGTCACAAATTGTAATACGATCATGTTGAAATACTAACGATAGTAGAGACGATTAGGTGTCTTAATTCTGAGCAGTGGTCACATGAACTGTAGGGGTGTGTGGTCAAACTTGCTTGATCGAATGATTGGACATGTCACTCGTGATCACTTTGGTGATCGGGGTCACTGATTAGTACACTATATCACCAATTGCATACATCCCTCCTCGCCTTATAATCTCAATCAACTGATTGGTCTACAAACCGATCGGCTGAAAAATCTAAACGACTGACTTACTGACTGTTCCATATTAATTCCAGTTTTATGCTAAACGAATAAGTTTTACTGATTCGAAAGGGATTAAATGAAAGCATGTGTTCACCAACACTATATGCTTTGATTTGAATCACAGGCCTTTTGATACTTTGAAAACCTGCTCTACGTAGAATAACCTCACGCTCCAGGAAGTAAAGAGTCTGTCACCCTTTGGTAGACCTGGTCCGGGGACTAACTCACTTGCGACCGTAATTGTTTCTTCCAATAATTCGCGGGAGAGATGTAATATCTACAGGGTGAAATGGTGAGAGGAGGAGGCCGCACAGCATCTGTTTCGTGTATTTCATCAAGAAACCTGATCACTAAGACAGACCTTGGGATAAGAGACATTAGGCTTTCTTTGAAGTTCCTTATTGTGGACCACTCCTACAAGTGGGTAGTTCATCCCAGACAGGAACCACTCAGTTTGCAAACAAGTGGAGTACAAATAAATAAATGGAGCACAAAATTATGTGAGGAAAATGTAATGTGGAGCCAATCTTCGAAGCACTGGACCCGGATGGCTAAATCTACTTTGATCAAGTTCTGGTGGCCTTTTTTGAAAACGACAAGTACACCATCCTCTGCGTGTACCTCCTCCCTTTTCAAAATATCGAACCGCGACGAAACAGTGAGGACCGAAGAGTGAAGAGGGAACAATCCCTAAGATTGCCCCAACCACTGATTCTGATGTGTGCTTATGCAACATCATTTTCTGAACTTCATCGATCATGTATTGATTTTCTGTCACTGCGCCGAGATGCTTCCCTAACGGGTTAGAAGATGTCTGCGGGATTCTCGATGTTTAATTTTATTAAATACATAATGATGCATTTCCATCGCATCTGAATGCACTTACCTCGTAGGGCATTGACGATCTGTCAAAGAGTGAAACCCACACCGAGAACCATCAGGAGTGCCTGGTGCCTCTGATCAATCAAATGGGCTAATCCAAGCTTGATACTCAAAATTCTGTCTTATCACTTTGGGATAAGTGTAGAGCAGAGATAAGCGCTCCAAGTGACATGGCGACGACGGCGGTCAGAGACTAACAGTGGAAACCACCGCAAAAAACAACCAAAGTGAAACTTTGATAGGTAACAGCAAGTAGATCTCTGGTCAAAAGTGAACGAGGCGTACCTAGAACAAACGCGCGTGTATCAGACACGTGCTGCGTGACTCGCTATCAGACCAGTTCGTGAGAGTTCAAAATCTGGTCAGATGGAAGGTCGAAGGCAGATAGAACAAGCAAACACATTCACAACATAAAAATGCATGGGAATTTCAACAAGTAAGCGCAAACTACTTCTTGCCAATTGTATGCCAAAGCTGATACAGAAAGCTGCCCCAGAGAAGTGCAATGTTGCGTGCTCCAGGCCTTCGGCATGAACAACACGTTTCGTTTTAATTTTAACTATTGTAAATTGAAAGTGTACTGTACTGTTACCGTCCTTTTAAGATGCACTCATTTCTGTTAACCCTGAGTTCTCCAGGGGAGGCAGGCAGTATGACCTTCACAAAATTCCGTCAATCATTAACTTCGTAGCTCACTTGAGTCTAACACAAGCCTCGATGGTATATTTGTTCTTCCCCGGGTAATTCAAACAATAAACTATGGGATCATAAGCATAAACGCAGATTGTCAGCCAGATCGTAAATCAACCATAAATTAGCCTCGATCTCGTCATTTCTAGTATGACAGAAGGATCCACACATACACAGATTCCAATTTCATTAACGATTGTCATTTTCACATTGACAATTAGTAATAGTCATATCAACAAGCCCACGTCTGACTGGATCGGTCAAACTATGGCACTTTTGACTGTACTACGATTTCTTTCTACTGAACTACTTTATTTGTGTGAAAGACAGACAACAATAATGAATCGAGAAAAAATACAAGTTGCTACAACTCATGGTCGCCCGTGCTGTCGTAGTGTGAAGCATAACATTCCATGCTGCTTTGCCTAGAGAAATACACTGCTAATCTGGACTGCGAGGAAATTAATATGCGGAGAATTATTTTTCTTGGGAATATTTCAGATCAGATCTGATAATATATGATGGGTCTACAACATTGGCTGATAAAATTGGTTGATAAAATACTCACATTGTGAGACTGTGATCGATGGCATGTTAATCAAGTATAAGATTTTGCAGTACGGAAATTGTGATCCTATTTTTTCAAAGTTTCTTTCCGACTTGGCAGAGGAGTCAAGTACCGAGTTTCAATCAAGGGGAAGGTAGGGGGTAGATACTAACGATCTACAGTAACTAAACTGAGTTAACAGTGGCACTTGGAAATTTGATTGACGGAAATGTGGTCCATTGTCGACAGAGAATTGAAAGTTAATCTGTGGATAACCATGTCTGTGAGTGATAATTTTACCTGTTTCCTGGAATATGCTAGCAGCATGGATGTGGAGATGAAATTTGCGAGTCCTATTCGATGTGGTATCTGAATTCGTAATAAATTCTTTCCTGTACTAGAAAATAATCAGTGTGCACTCGTGAACGGCCGGTACCAATATGGAAATGATAGGTCATTAGTAGAAAGACTGTTTAGGTCAGAAAACAATTGAGTCATCGAAAAGAAACGTGTGCCAATAGAGAGATGATGTTATTCAGACCAGACGGAGGCTTGAATTTTGCGTTTAGGAAGGGGCTGAACCCCTCGTCTGTGTGACGTATGCTTGTGGTCACCTCACCAATCAAATCTCTCCGAAGACAGAGGAACAGTTATGGGTACAATCCGAAAGTGAAACAAGAATAACCAAATAATCTGTTCAGCTAATTTCTAATTTTTCTGATTGTGAGTGCGGCTTATTTCCAGGAGAGAATACTGCAGACGACGAAAGAGTTATCAGGACATTGGCTGTATCCCCATCGCAGCTGTTGGTTGAGTGTCCGGGAAAACGTCATAGAAACTAGTGCCTCAATGAAAGTTTGAGTTGGTTTTGGTGTTGAACGAACTAATTAAAATCAATGACTATGGATTAACATTTAACAATATATATATGTTTGGTTTGAGCTTCAGTTTTTACAACCACTAATCATGTAATTTCGTGCAAAAATAGGTTTTTGTCTTTTGACTGTCCATTTTGATGAAAGAGTGAAAAGATATTGAAATGTTCAGAGCAGTGCCAAAGAGATGATAAAGAATACACAGACTTGGGTTGCAAGTATATTGAGTAGATGAACGAAGGTTGCTGTTTGCGGCACTCAGCCATTTCACATAATGTCTCTAACCACTGGTTAAGATATTCCCCGGGGTTCCCATCCAGGAAAGCTAAAATGGTCTATCAGTAAGTCTNGGTCATGGTTTTCATACCTTCGTGTTAGGTCTGAGCCTGAGCACACACGATCTTCCATCCGCTGCCTGCTTCGGCAAACATTGCGCACTACTTCAACGTATTCGGTAACATTCGCAGCACATAGAGATCGACCACTTGATTCAGTGGGCGACCGCTGTTATCTGAAACTCTGCGTCTAAACTCAACATTGCATGTTCGGGTTTCCCACCTGACTCGTGCAATGCTGCATAGACAGCGGTGGCCAAACATAGACAATCTATTGTCATCCCTTTCCCGTAATTGTCAAGTCTCTGCACCGTAGAGCAGGACCGGTCTAATTGCTGCGGCGTTGACTCGTTCCTTGACAAACAGCCGTATTTGGCGATTGCATCACAGATGTCTCAAGTTAACAAATGCCAACTGAGCCTTCTATATGTGAGCTGACACTTCATCCGCCAGGTGTGATGTAGCTGCCCAGATAAGAAAATGTTTTTACTTCCTCTACTACTTTCTCAGTTCGAGTGGGGTTGGTTGGTGGGTCAATTCAACCTTGTTTCTTCGACTGTTAGTATAAAAAGATCGCACAAGTGAAATAAACCTCTCGTGCACACTCTTCAGGGAAAGACAGCGCCAGAGTTTGGGAGATAACCTGATGGGTAAACTACAGCACAAGGATAAATCTCCAAGTGATCTGGATATCACGTAAAACTCTGAGAAAATGGTCATGTGCATTTCGGAACTTAAGATTGATTTAAGGAACCGCTTTGGAAACCGTGTTTGCGAAGAAATTTCTTTTCGCATCAGGCGTTGAAATTTATTAGGTGATCACCACCTGATGCGACATACCGAGAAGAATTTATTTCTTGAACATAGTATTTTACATTTGCCAATGGCAATGTTTTACGAAATGCATTGAGGTAAACTGGCATGGTAGAACGCAGGAATGCGGATAAATATTCTATTGGACGTACTTATTCGGTGTGCCTTGAATTACTCACTTTTATTTACTTCACTCATCATTGATCGTCTTGGAGTAACTCACAGGATGGACGTTTCCACACCCTAAAATGAATGTGGTGTATGTGAACATCCAGTCGGGTAAACGGTAGTGATTGCACTGCACAGTTTGATCCGCATTATAACCACAGTACTGAAGTGTGTGCAGCTGGTAATATCGGTAATCGATAATTCATGTCATATCTAGGTAAGGCATTTGAAACTGCTTATTCGCGCACGATCTCACGCTGAGGAGCATCATAAATTAGCAGCAATGTAACAGCCAAATTAACACATGTCAACAAGCTATCCCACAATTGCTGTCATGCAATGAACATGGGTGTTCAGAAACACACTGTGCTGCAATAAACACGTTTAGAGATCCGATTGGGTTTCTTTTTTGTACTGCATAATACGTGTTCCCTCGAACCAATGAGAGCCCAATTCTGCAATCCGGATTAATAAGAGAATTGATAAGACTATTGACCGATTTGGCGAGCGGCGAAAGCCTGGGATAGTGGTAGAATGAGAGTGTCATTCGGTCAGTGAATCCGACTGAATGTGTATGTGAGTGGAATATTCGACTTATTGGGTCCATCGAAAAAGAAGACAAACTAGGGTTAGATACTTTGGGAATTCACACTGGCACTTAATCTAACATTTGGACCGGATAAATCGAATTACTTTTAGCATTGAGTTCTAAATAGGACGAAACAGTTGCTCACTGATCATCATTGCTGATCATTCCATATGAATGCTTTGCGAATGAAAGGTTTTCGAGTGTGTAGAAAACTTTGTTTGAAAAACGAAGAGGTTGCTTTGTCGTGATAAATCTGAATCATCTGATCCAAAGAAATGGGAAACCAGTAATTGATGATTCTTTCATATCATTCAGTCGGTAGAAAGAAAGGGAACTTGGTGAAAATGATGAAATCGAATAAGGAGTTGGGGAAGTAGTGTCAATCATGATCAAGTAGAACATGTTTAGTGACATAGGGTATAGTTGTGGCAATTGTTGAATGAAAGCGTGAGAGATGACAAAGTTGAATTATTAGCTCAATTAAAAAAGCATTTAGCACAATTCATTATCGCATATAATGGGAATNAATAAAAGGGGAATCCCTATAGTTCAAGAACATACTACAAAGGGGGGGGGGTAGAGGAACATTCACGTATCCTGCTTACTGGTTAGCAATAATAAATGTCGTTTTACATCCTTTTTCTATTTATTGAATGTACAAATGTACAGTCAACTTTCAGGAAGGGGGCTGCGGCCATACTGAGGCTGCCTGGGGAAAATACAGATATAGGGATAGTTAAAGGTTGCTAGTCGAAGGAAAGGCATAAAGTGAGGGGTGCTTTTGCGCAACTGGGAAGTTTGGGGTAACAAAGAAAAGTAAAGCAAAAAAGTATCACGTCTAAAGACCAAAATCTCATTGCCGGATATCTGTGTACGGGATGGTCGTACAAACGTTATAGGAAGGAAGGGGAACTACCGAGGCAAGCTTCAAAAAAAAAACAAAGACGCAACGGAGCAGAAAGAGTGGTTGGCTGGTGACTGAAGAATGGAAGTTGCAGAAGGAGCATCCATCAGTTAGGTTGGCTTTCATTGAACATGATCAAGTAGGGAAAGAGAGGAACACAAGCCCCACTCCCGCACGTCATTGTAATAGTCAAATGCACGAAGGATTTGAGCTTGGTACAGTAAATGAGCTGGGGTAAAGAAGTGTCTGGTGTGGAATAGAAAACAGCAGCAGCACGAGAAGCTAAGATTTAAAGAGGAAACAGCTTAGGGAAGTTTTCGGCAATCTAATAAAAGATACAGAGTAGGTGGAACACAGTTGGGTGGGACCAAAGGATGTGAGGAAAAAATGAATGGTGTTTCAGAAAATCCGAAAGAGGGTGTGTTTTGGAAGCACTGAAGGCAAAATGGCCGTCATTCCCCCCGCACAAGATGTGTTCAAGATTCTAGTCTGGTGACACATTGACTGCGTAACGATTTTGATTGTTGTTGGTTTTAGTATGGCAAATGGCGTGGTTATAGAGAGAGAGCAATGGAGAATGGTATCATTGGTAAAAGAATGGAATGAGTTGAGATTATTGAAAGATAAACGAAAGAGAGTGGACTGCAGTGCTAACCTGGGGAACGCTAGGATTCACAGGGTACGGCTGAGACAGAACCGCTCAAATTTCTTTCGAAGATGGTTTGTCTGCGGAAAACGCCTGATGTTCACAATACGAGAGCCAGAGGGAATCCGGTTGTCCTTCGTGCAAAACTCCGTCGCAGAGTTTCGAGAGATCAAATGCAACCAAATGTCTTTCTCTGTGGTTATTGAGTGCAGCTGACAACACAAGACTCTGCAGGTCACCGATAGAACGACCCTGTCCGAAGCCATTCTAAAGGTTACTCAGTAGTCCTTCAGGTTCGTGGAACCCATGCAGTTGGTCGGAGATGACGGATTCGAATACTTGCTAAAGGACGGATGTAAGGGAATTCGGTCAGTGATTGTTGGGATTAGAAGGGCCACCACGGTTTTGGGAATGGGAAAACCACGGTGTGTTTCGAATGAGTTGGAAAAGTTGAAATTCGGAGGGAAAGAGAGAAAAGATGACGTAAAAACAGTATCCAACTCGGTAGCACATTTTTAGGTCAATAGATGGAATACTACCCGTACAGGATTTTACCAGTGCTAACGGGAACTAGGAAAAGGTTACCAGGGAAATGAAAAAGGAAGGACTGAAGTGAGAATTAGATTGGCCCGGTGGCCAGCTCGATCAGGGAGGCGAATAGGGAGGTCAACTAGTTGGCTCAGGTTGTTGACCAAGGCAAAATGTTCGACTTCGAGCCCCAAAGAGGCATCAACCAAAGAATGTATCAGTTATTCCTGATGATGAACGCTAACATCTTCCAAGATGACAACATGGTAGTTGGGGTCTATTGCAAACAAGTGTCCAATGTTAGAAGATAAAATTCCGATACGGAGAACTCTGCAATGTTTGGGGACAAAAAGGTAATGATTGAAAGAAAATTGAGGCTTCAGCCAAATCGACTGAAATTCACGATTAGAAAAGTTCAAAGTTGGTATTTTGGAGGCGGCGAATGATTGGTGGATAAATATGCGGACAACAGCTTTGGGATGAGGGGAGGACTGGAAAGTGCTTGAAGGTTTGGGTGCTTGAAGGTGGGTTCTGTCTGACGAGGGGGGAGGAAGTTATGTTTCGGTTAAAAATTGGTCGAGAGTATAAAAAGAATGGAGAAATTAGTGTACAGAATTCATGTTGCGGTTCGGTTCACGAATGTTGGTTAGGTTGATGAGTTCATGCTTTGCTTTGCGACTGAGCAGAGGGAGAGCGAGAACGTGAGTGAATCTGTATTGCCATATTCATATTATGGGAAAGAAACCAACAAACATGATCCTGAGAATTGGAGTGGCCGACCACATACGGTTTCAGTAGATCAGTTGTGCTAGTGAACCGGGTGATGGCAAAGCCATCTTGATCAACAAAATCGAATACTCCATGGCAGATTTTACAGGTTGTATGAGTTTGCCTAGGTAACTTCGACAATTAGATCATTTTTTAATCATATAATTAGCAGTACGCGAGTGAGTAAGACCACTTCACTTGGATTGTACAACCAGTTTTACGGTGATTTAATTACTTTTTAAGAAGGAGGTCAATTTTATCCCGAGTTTGTGGCCTCAATGGGGACTATTGATACTCGACTTCATTGGCTGATTAATAAAATATTTAGTTTATACGTGTCACGTCTCTTTTATTTCGGGGAACAAAATACATGTATTAGTAATTGAGTTTTCATTGGTGTTTTATAAAATATAGGCAGTTTGTGGGTACGGGGTGGCACTGCGAGCCACATGGTCCAACTGATGCACTGATTACGCTCCAGACACTTCATAGGCAAGGAAATCGGAAAATTTAAATCAAGCGTATGACGGAGCTGACGGAGGAGAAAACAGTTATACGACCACGATCAAATGCTCGAAGTATGAAGATCAGAATTGTATCAGGGATGAGATGAAAGGTATTCCGTTGAACATGATCTGAAAGGAGTGAGAAGGACAATGTTTTCCGCAAGCACTGCCATTCTGATTCAAAGTGGAATCGTTTTTTTTATCTATGAGACGTCAGCGACTAAGGTGAAATGAAAAATCAATTACCAGTAAACATTCGGAGCTGTTACTGGAAGCTTGTATAGCGCTGACAAAATATGCGCCTAATTTGATTGGATGGATACTTTCTTGTTTTCATTAATCACATGGTTTTTATTTTATCTCCAAAATTACAGAGGAATCCAATGAATGAACATGGTCAGAGATGTACAGATTTGCTTGAAGTGAAACAATACTACAGATAGCCGATTGCACCAATCTCCGTGACGAGTTGTACAAATGGACTACAGGTTGAAGTAAAATACTTAAGACAGGGTGGTGACTGCTTCAGACTATATCTCCATCACATCTCAACTCCGGTAGATCTGTTTGGATACTATATTATCCGTGACCGGCTGCACATGTTTAGACGATTGGAGATCTGATCTTCTCGAAGTTTTCCTGCCACCCCCCCCCCCAAATAAAAGACACAGCTCGAACGTTTCTGCAATTCTTAAAATATCGTTATGAAGACGAATCAAATGCAACAAAACGGCCACCTCGTACGTGCTGAAATTAATTTCACGAAAAGTATCGATTCTGAATTTCTCAAATTCAGTAAGCCTCTTCCAATAGACCACTGATGACAATGACTTGACTGGCCCGCGAAAACGTCAACCGACCTAACTCAAGGGCATAGCAGGTAAATCGAGCACCTGATCACTGACAGCACAGTGTTAAACGATCATATCTTACATCGGTCTGTCGATTACTCACTCATCATTTTAGTCAGCTGCTATGAGAAGGTGAAGATGCGAGAGGGTTAGTGAACTCGGTTCAGAACCGATTTGTGCATGTGGAGTCAAACGGGAGCAATACTTTAAAGCGGGGAATTCACTAAAGGAGTTAGTGGACAGAATAAAACAGTAGAAACAGAACAGCAATAATTTGTAAAAAAGCAATGCATGAAAAAAATGTATGCATGAGTGATGAGTTGGGGAACTCCTATATTGGAAAAGTAGATAGTAAAATTCGATAATATTTTTATAAATTAGGTTTGCGTTTGCGTGTTTTGGCAGGATGGGAAAGGGATACCAGTAGGAGGACAGCCAAATGTGTATGTGTAGGGATAGCTCAAACGAGTATCGCTGTGGGTCATTGAATATGTGATAGTAAGATCCTGTGTTCCCCATTCCGTAGTTTTCAGAGGGATTTCATTGACGGTTCGGCAGTGACTAACCCAGATTATATCACCAAAAGAGATTTGAAGGTTAGAGTTTCTAGTATTTCTTGAAATGCCTTTATTTGTATTGATATACGGATTTAGCCAGAGTAGTTTTGTTAATCTGCGATTGAAAACGATAGCTAGTTATTCTCTGTTTTCCTTGATCCTATGTTCCAGTACCAATAAGGGGGCAGACTGTAACTCCATAAAGACATTTCAATGGTCTTGTCACATTTCACTTAACTCCTTGGGTTGCTGTTCAGCTTCCCCTGTCAAATTTCAGTAGCCATATATATATCCATTGCCAATTTCTGTGCAAACCACCAACATTGTTCTCATTAATCTGTTCTGGGTTAGGGTGGAGTGGACATATGTGCTCAGCTTTCGGCTCAAACCTGAGCACATAGCACATCATGAGGTCAGCTGGTGCTCGAATGCTGTCACCATTACTGCTGCAGAGCTTCAACTGGTCTGTGCTTTTCAGATACACGATGGTTACCTGTTCAGCTGTCTATAGTCGTAGTGCTGAAGAAGGCAGAAGAGCATACACTAAAGTGTACCGCAGCTTTCACCGTACCTGGTATAGTGTGTGATCGATAGACAGACATACAGGACTGATCGACGCGGATTGTGATACGTTCAGAAGCAATAGGTCACGCGGTTTATGGTGAGTGTTGCCTAATTTGTAGATGCGTGCGTGTGTAGGGTGGCGTGGTTTTTAAGTGTCTTTGTGTGTCTGTGTGTGTAGTTCACCTTCACACACATTAAACGACTGCCGAAAAGGTTGTCACTATTACAACTGTGTGCATGTGTGTGTGTGTGTGTGTGTGCACATTCGCCCGTCTGACCGACCGCCCATTTGCACGCACGCATGCACCCTCACACAAACAGCACACAAATAAATGCTGTCAGTGTGATTGTCATCGGTAAAATTGTGTGCACAACCACGCCGTTTGAGTGTCTGGTGTGAATTGTCTACTCAACGACCCGCAGCTGTTGATCCGCGCATTTGCCACAGACTTTGCCCGACTGAGCAAACAAATTCGGGATTATGGCCTCTGAGGCGTTAACCGAATTGATGCGTAGCTATGACATCGACGGCAACGGATGCTTGGACAAAATAGAATGGGTGAAATTGTGTTCCCACGACACGATTAATTTATCCCCGGAACTGGCTAGTGCCCTGTTCGATGGTCTGGACACAGATGCTGATGGCTCGGTACGGATCAGTGATATTATGAAAGAGTTGGCCGCCTACGAGGCCGGTGATCCGGTGGCTACGACACCGACCAGACGTTCGGTTTCATCCGGACCGAATTTTCAATATTCCCTTCCGTCTACGCCCAAGACTCCGAGGAAAATCTCACACCCGATGATGCCAGTGGTACGAGAATCCCGGGGACAGAATCGTCGGTTGTGGGAACGCCGTGTGAAAAGTGGTTATGTTTCTCAGCCCCGAGTAGGTCTAGACTGGTCCGGGGATGGATTCATGACGAAAACGGAAGTAGCCGAGAACGGGGATGAGGTGTTCTCGACCACACCAGTTGCTGTCAATCCGAGGTGCGTCAATCACTCGAGCTCAGTTCAGTTTTGATGTGTTGTTGATCGATGAAATGTGTCGCGATTGAGGGAATAGGAGTGAATTCAATTTAAGTCACCAATATCTGTTGGGAAGGGCAAAAAGAACAGCGCTAGATAAACAATTAGTGGATGGCACTGAAGTGCTATTTGGTTGTCGGAAATCTTCAGTTCATATAGGTCTTCTCAACAGTCTGGTTCTCCTGGGTAGATTTGAAAACACGATCGTTCGAGGACAGAACTGGCAATCTACAGAATAGTGTTAATTGAACCTAAACTGGTCTGCTTGGTGTCTAAGATGTGTAGTAATAAAATAATTATTAGATAAAATGATTCGACTTGGATGGGAAATCAAAACATCAGTCTTCAAGGCAGAGCCAGAAAGAAAATTGCTATCTTTGATTAGGTTGATTACACTAACCTCAGCAGGTGCTCGCAACCCATGACGTATAACTAATATCCGAATAGACCGTAAATGCACTGAAACACATTGTCTAATCCTGAGAGTGCCAATACCCTCCTCTAATGCAGAAGGTACCAGTTTCGATTCTGTAACATATTACCAGGAGCCAGTAATCCTGTTCAAATGGTGGATATTTCTGCATTTAGGTAGGCGGCGGGTTAGGTACTGATTTAATGGGGATCCGTCAACCGTTTCACGAAGAAAAAGAGCCGCTGTGATTGGATGTGATCTATTGACCACTCACAAGTACAAACCTGTCTTGATATTAGTTGGTTGGTTGACTGATTGAATAGGGAAGTGTACAGGTAGCATCCGTTTTGGTAATGTTTACAACGAATTCCGCTGTGCCCAGTATCCTCAGATTTTTCAGTGGTTACGGAGTGGGATGTGAAGGAGGGGGGGGGGAGAGAAGTTGAGCTTTTTGAAGCTATGATTGGGGTAGCCGACAAAGGCTGCATTGCGCCAAATCAAGGTTGACCACTGGTTATTGCGGCCGAAAACACCTTAAAGTATTACATGAAGTGTATCGTAACGTGGGCTTCGAAAATATTAATGGGTTTGTTGAACAACGCAACTCACATCTGAACGAACTGGTATTCCCAAAATACTGGATCACTCACGAGATTTTCTCTAATGGTTCAATGAAGTTTCGCTTGAAATAACCTCATAGAGTAGTTTCCTATGAAATTGTCAAGACGAAGCATAGAAAAGGAGCATAAGTTTTATTTATACTTCAGTCATCGACATTCGTTTTTTCCTTATGTTGTTTAAAGAGCAATACGGAACAAGAATATCTTGAATAATACTTCAATAATCCACACAGATTTATATACATTCAGAGTAACCAATTTACCAGTGTGGAAAGATTCACGTTTCTTTCCCGTATTTCAGAAACCACAGCGTGTTCGATAGAATCAGAGGCGAATATGGTCCCTAGAAATATCTGGGTATTGTGAGGTTAAATCGCTACATTATAGTCATTTTGTATTCTTGCCCACAAGACCCTGGCTTGTAAATTGGGGTTATTTTCCTGTCGTGTATACGGGGAAGAATCCACACGATTTGCGTATTACATCATCGAACTACTGATACGGTTGATGAACTCAGTTTGGTCTCACAGCGAAAGATTATTTTGAACGGGCTACACAAAAATCATTTAATTCACTGAGTTTCGAATATTCATAAATTACACGGTCTTGAACTTCACACACAATCAATCACTTAAAGGCCAGTTTATGGTTGGAGAACATGCCCACAGGCAACTAATTACGGGTTTATGATGCACGTTCAGATAGGAGGAACACAGAACTAAATCCATCCGAGCTACTTTAACCCTTCAATCGAGTGCAACCCATTTTATGTCCTAGATAAGCTAATGGTGACGTCAATAAATAAATCAGAGTCACTGTAAGCACATCCGCAGTGTTATGCCCTCACTACTCATCAAATAGGAGTTTGGTAAATGTGAGGTGATTCTTGTTTGATTTCCGTCAGTCTGTATTTAGGTTAATTTATTTTGTCGTATACAGTTATACTCTTAGAATTTCCGAGGAAGGCCGAAGCAACTCCACTCACGGTCTGCAGGTAATATGACCTGATGGAGTAGAAAGATTCTAGTCGTGAGGCGGTATTCTATCACGTGACCTTCGAGCTAATCCACCCACGATTCATACCGGCTCACGATTGCCTCCAGGCAGATGCGGTGGTATCAGTTTAACGACAATTGATAAATGTTTCATGCACATAAAATCTTCTGAGAACAGTAGAGTAAATTTTCAAAGTTTACAGAACATCCCACACATTTTTCTTTCATTCCAAGTTTAGGTACAGTGCGTCGCATCATTTCTAGCGCCATAAGCCATATTTATGAAAGATGTTTGATCACATTTATCCAGGTGTGATTCACCCCCGAGTGGGTTTTTAGAGGTGTTTTGCGACTTTCGGTGTATTCTGCTGACATACTGTCAGGGTTTTGATAAATA
>UZAN01040208.1:48316-77638 GCA_900618425.1 Echinostoma caproni
TAATGAGCTAGTTTGGTCATACGTGGTGTCTGATTTATAAATGACTGTAGCATACACACACACGAACTCAATTGTTGTAGGTGAAGCAGTCGACGTATCCGGGTGACGTCGATTTATTTTGGCGACTGAAAACAGTGTGTAAACAAGGGAATGCAGAGGGAACTGAAGCAATCACTTACTTTACCCAAGTGTAACTCTGAAAATGTCTCACGGAATAATAGCTCACAAATCACGTGATTTAATCCTCTCCGGTTTGTTTTGAAAAATAAGCGGAAAAGCGAGTAATAGTGGGAAGGCAAAATTCTGTTGAACAAATTGAAATGAACATCAATGGGATCGTTTGCACTCCTTTGTTAGGACGTTTTTGAATAGGTCAATGATAATAAGGTGTTAATAATAAAATAAAGATCACCCAATACTAGATGAGTGATCATATTCCATTATGATTGCCGGGTCGCCTCAATCACGTCACCGAACAGACTTGTTTGGTGTGCAATGCTTCCTGAGGTAGGTGGTAGCTGGAATAACACAAAATGTGGTTTGACTAGGACATGGACTCGACAATTTCTATTTCACCCGGCTTCCCGGTTAGGGACCTCCTGATCAACCTAATAAGTGGTTACACAGAGAGAATGATGTGATAGCCCAATAGATACACTTAAGCCCGATTGAACATGAGCATGTAATGCAGTTGGCATCAAATACGACAACTGACAGCACTGGACTCTTCGGCTGATCCGAACACTCCACGCACCGACACATTGCAATTTTGTTTTCGAGACCATTATTTTTTATTATTCGTCCCTGTTTGCGCTTCTGAGATTCGCATTCATGCGAACTTGGNAGAACATTCCGCCGACTAACGGAACGGTATTATTACAGTGTAATATTAAAGTACAAATATTTTAGGACTTTACAAGAGACTGAGGAGGAATGAAAGGTCCCGGAACAGTTCAACAAATAAAAGCGGGCTAGGCCATGGGCAGATGCAGTCATGCCTGGTAGGTAGTCATTCAAGATTTTGGCTTTACCAAGTGATGCTGCGTGTGAATGATTCCTAGTTAAGTTTCAAGATGAATGAAGTGAACAGTAGCTGGAAATCGGTTTGGCTGCACGGTGCTTCTGCTCACAATTACCACATGATGGTTACAATATATGCGCGCACACACACCCCATTTAATGATTTCCACAGTAGAGTGCTTGTGTATCACGTGATCCCATTTCTTACGAGCAATCTTGTGACTATAGTTTGATTATTCAGTGACCTTGACGAGTGAACCGATTTAGACGTGTATCCAGAAAGATGAAAAAAACATTGCCACCTGTTGCCAAGGGGAGCCACCGGATTAGGGTTTCCACACTTGTTATAGGAAAGTTTACTGATACGGAAAAAACTTGAATCCAAACAAGTATATTTGTTGTGGATTTTATCTTCCCTTTCCGTTACCAAACAAAGAAATAAACAAACAATGGATAGCCAACAAAATAGTCCGTTTCGGAGGGTTGCGCATTTATTCATCCGAAGTTGTAGTCGACTGTTTAATAAATCAAAAAATCGCAATATAAAACGAAAATAGATTCTCCTAAGGAAATCTGACTTGAGTGCAGTGCACCGTGGTGTAGCTAGTTGCTCATGAAACTTTCTCACATCTGTCTATTTACGTGGGATAGTTCCAGTTTGTATGATGTGCAGAAAACGTTTTTATCTACCGATGAGTTTTATGGTGAATATATGATGAGAATCGTGCTGTGCATCGCACACGGAATCACTGCTTGAATTGGTGGGTTAGGGAGTGTAACAGTATACATTGTCGTACATTTGAGCTTTTCTGGGATGTATTGAATTCGCTGCAGTTTCGTTCTTAGGATTGGTTGTCAATTTACGTTGTATATCAGATTTAGATGAGTGAAAAACTAGTACAAGTGTGATCGAGATATGTCCAAAGATTTTGACTAAGCCTCATATTCCCAGCTTCAGTTATATTCATCAATAATCAGTGTCATACACATTGGCGATCTTCTCAATTTATTTACCACCTTGGTTCACTGAAATGCGCCATTTTCTCTTCGACTGTCCTTTCAACTTTCCCTTCTTTCTCCTTCTGCTTCAACCAAATGGGCGACCAAAAGACAGCAACCCAAACCGGGGAACGATAGTGCATGGTTAATTGTTGTACAAACTTAAACTGAATAACCGGTCGTGTAGTTCAGAAGATGGAAATAAGCTTATGAAGAGGTTTCACCGTTGATTTAAATACCGCCGATCGACTGAATGAGTCAACATTAGCAGTCAAGGACGAAAAGCCAACATCCGAGCGTATAACCGAATCGGTGAACCACTAGCAGTTCGCCTAAGAGAGTTGGCTAGAAACCTGGGTTTACAACCAAGCAAGAAGTGGCGTTTGCACCAAAAACACAACCCACACCTTCCTGGTTGTGGCAGTTGTCACCCGCTCGATTTGGCATCGAGGCGTATCGGACACCTTGAAGGTTCGACCCCGTCCGAAGAGTTGATGTTTCGATGAACTGGATACTGGCCCCCGATAGACTGCGGTTTTCAAGCACAACCAGGCTGCCATGCGGATCAAACTTTGGCTAGTCAAAGGCTCAGGTCGTGAATTTCTCAAGAAAATTAACCTGCTTTGTACTGGCCAATTTGATATTATCGCTCCTACCCGCAAATCATGAATCTGTTTGTTTGTCATAAATACTTTTGTGCTGTGATTTGTTTAGTACATAGTCTGGACCCAGACCTACGATATATATTTTTGTTTTTTGCACAGTTTTTAAATGACCCAGTTACAGAAAGCTCATATGTGTAACCCCAATGGCCATTCGGTAAAAGCAATGGTATCTGCTTTCAGTAGTTATTTGTCAGTGTGTTGCCAAGGTTTCAAAAGGATGCGATTCGTTCTGTGGTTGATCATTACTCATCTGCTTTTGTACCACTTAACAGAGAACAGATAAATGCATGAACAATTTTTGTTAATTCATGGGTCGGGCACAAAACGGCAGATCAAAATTTCATGTCATCGAAATACCATGTTACTACGTGGTTGATCCAGTTTAGGCTTTTCCTGGTCCTTCTGAATGAAGCGAAGACCCCTCTTTATTGGTTTGGACGATGTTTTTCGCACTGAAGAATTCCAGCTTATTTCAGATTTGTGAGAAATAATTCTAGTACATAAACGAGAAAAGAAAAAAAACGCAATTTTTGTTTCCCTGATTTAATTGAAGTTTGATGCTGCAAAATTTTCACCGGGAGGTCAATTCGAAAGCCAAATGAATTCTACCACCTTTTGGGTTCTATTCCAAACCTGCTTTTTTCTGATGCGGAGGCCATTGAGAAGGTTATGGAGTAAGCAACATCAGGAGGTGTAATGTGAATGACGGTTTTGAATGGAAGGTCAAAAAGCGAAAATAGTTTTAATGCAAAATGAAATAACTAACTTCAACGCAAACTGTAGAATAACTGGTATTGTGTTTGAATTCAATGGCGACGAATATGCATTGTTCGTCAAAATAATTGAGAACATCAATCCGCTCGGAAGACTCACGTATAAGTCTGTCTAATAACGCAGAGCTTTGCTAACTGTTTCCGAGGCAGAACCAATCGGGTAATCACTTAACGTTCACTCGAATTCGGTAAATGTGACCGTCTCCTGGATAGTTGTTTTTGTCTTCTGTATGACAAGTGAAAGGCCTCAGTGAACGATATTTCAATGTCTATCAACAACTCACTTTATTAACTCGCCATTTATAAGTGAGGAAGATGCCCCTCTCACTCTGTTCTGAACGTGCCCCAAAACGGGTGTTGATTAAATGTGGTTTGCAAGCACACCCTTGATCTTGCCGTTGAAAACTAGCTCATTCTACCCATCAAACCAAACGGCTTCCCGTACCATAATAGGAACCCACCGTTTCCCAATGTCGACTGGTTCTTTCCCTCTTGTGTAGGATTCTTCGACCTTCATCAGACCCTCATGATTCCCCACAACTTTACTGCCCCCCCCCAATTGTGTTCAGCACCGCTGAGTCAGAAGCATCACTCATCTGAGTCTCAGAACTTAATAATATTCTTTCTTCAAAGAATCGTTACCAACTGTGACACACTTGGAACACAGTTGTTCACCGCTTGATTTGGTGAACTTTCTAAACGGGGAAGCACATAATCTTGTTTCAAAGCCGCTAAGGCTAAAACGTCTACCAGTTCGCACACAGCCCAGATTCCTTCGTTGTAGCTTTTCGTTTGTCACACAAGGCCGACTACAACCAGAGAGACTGTGACAAGTAGTTTTCTTTTTATCACTTTATTAGTTTCGAGCCTGCGGATTTTGGTTTGCATAATGCTTTGAAAATCCAAAGGATGAAATTCACAGCTATTCACATACCCTTTACCTGAAAAATAATTTACTGCTGTTTTATGTTCATTCCGAACGGAAACGATGGGAGGGGGGCTTTATTTCTTTCCCCAGTGTGTGAATAGAAGTCGATTGCCACTTGTGAATATGGTGCATGAGTGGGAACCCGGTCGTCACCTTTCTTGACCAACAGTGTACTCAGTCATTAGCGAACACAGTTCTTGATAAACACCTCGCAATTAGATAAAATCTGATTTTGTAACCAAGGTGTTGGAAGTAATAAAATTGGAAACGGTTTTCCGCTTTTGGATCAGCCACTATCGGATCCCTCACTACTTTACAAACAATGCATCCAGCTGTACGGAAGATTTGTCCAAAACGTTTTTTCGGTGATCACTTCGCGGATGTAATTTTTGATCCATTTTACAGTTTCACAATTGTTTTTGTTACGAGATAATCACAAAGCCAAATATTTTCATAGCAATCCCAAGTGATTTCCGCATATGTCAGTCAGACTAAAATTCTGAATCATAATCTCTTTGTGAGAGTTGTTGCTCTGTTTAAATTTACGCCCTTCCCCTCCCTCGCCCCGATTATTCACGTTCACATGATAACCAAAGTCGGCTATTACCCTTTCGGTTGTTCACTAATTGGCATCAGCAGAACAGTTTGTCACTATATTCACAGTATACTGATCAGACACTGGTCAGTTGAACGTCATTCAGTGAGACTCCACATCGAGGAGGCTTTCAGATGTATACCATATTAAAGTGTTCAAAGTCAAAGTTTTACTATGCGGCATACTTTCAAGTGCTTGTCCTTCTTTGCCCATAGGATTTTTTGCACAACTGTATCAATTTACCGGCCAAAGAGAGATGAAGAATGCCGCAACTTGTGATTGTTTCGTTTATTACTACGGATTTCGAAATTTCAGACCTTTCATCCAGTTTGTGCTTGAAAGAATCAGTTGTGGGCGCAGGAATAAAGCAAAGTCGTAGAGAATTCCAAATACTACAGACTCCGAGGGTACATGGATAACGTTGGTTTTTCAGTTGACAGTTTTGTAGCACACATTTGACTGATTGCCCCCTGATGTGAGTGTAGGGAGATGACGCGAACGGGGAAGGACGAGTGGTCATGATTCTGCATTATTAGATACACCAGATTCAAGTCTCCTCGATTTTGATGATACTGTGGGGAGTACAACGCTAATGACTTCCATCTTTCTACATAGGTTTTGGAATGCAGTTCATTGATCATTCTGGTGGTCATCCTTTGTGGACGTTCAACAGACTTATGATCATGTTGCAGGTTAAATGGTGCCCTCTATGTGGGGTCGAATTTGGTCCGATAATTACCGTGGGAAAATTCACCAAACACCTGATTCTGCGATGGTGTACAACAGTGTTAATATTAGCTGGATGCAGAGTCCTTGGATGAATAGAATTAACCATCAGGTCATTTTTTTACATTACAGAATAGCCTACATTATTGTTGTATTTGCGCTTAACCACTCACTTGGTGACTTTGTGTAACCTGATGAGTTTTAATGGCTTGACTGGTGGATTAACTTATAACTACTTTTATTAAATGTATGTCTAATAACGTCAAACGGAAAGGAAGTTAGGCACATGTGATTTGATCCAGGACAAAGTCTGTGGGATTGGTTATACACTTGTGTTCTTTATAAGTCTATTTATTTCCATCTAATGATCCATTGGTTGCTAATCTTGAGTTGATTTCACATCATTTCATTTTCTGTATTAATAGCCAACAACTACAAGAAATCACTCACCACAACAAATAGATGCTTGAATTCATGGTCATTTGAAAAGCCATTATCGATCGCATGTGGAGGTTGTTTAGCACAGTGCATCATGAGCAAACCCCTCACGCCTCGGGGACATGTAGCGTAGAAACGATACCGGACAACTCTGGATCATGTGATTTAAAATGATGAACTCTTATGCATCGAAGGCCGTTCTCATTCAGTTTCGGTTTCAGTTTGTACAATGATTAACCGCGCACTATCCTGCGTCAGTTTTGGTTGTTGTCTTTTGGCTGCCCATTTGGATGAAGCAGTACGAGAAAGACAGGAAAGTTGAAAGTAGAATCCAAGGGAAAATTGAAACCCCAGTAAACCATGGCTGCAAATATAATGAGAAGATGCACGAACGCCACTGTTTACGACACTCAGCCATATCACTTAGTGTCTATAACCATCGGTTAAGATCATCATCACATTGACAGAGTTCAGTCAAAAAGTGATAAATTATCTTACTCAAAAGATGCCGCAGTCCGGGGAGAGTTTGAGGGACAGAAGCGACACGGTACGTTCCACTTTCCGAGGCTTATTCCACAAAGGTGTTGGAATGCAGTCCCTTGACTATTTTGGTGGTCATGCTTCGTGGATGTTCCCAATTCTTGCAATCATGTTGCAGCTTAAATGGTGCCCTATGTGTGGGGTCGAATCTGGGCCGATAATTACCGTGGGAAAATTTGCCAAACAACCGCTTTCGCGTTAATCTCTAACAAAATAAATATTAATTTGATGCAAAATAATGCAATACATCCAACTTCGAGATTTCTGAGGCTTCTTCGAAAAGGAGGCACTCAGTGATTATTTGACAAATTTTTAACACATTTTATTTGAAATCCTCATTACACGGTGACTAAGCGACAAAACGGAGGAAGCGTTGCGAGAAATTGTCCATCCTTGGGACTCTAATGTAAACTATTTTAATGTGTGTATTTTTTGATTCAAATATTTTTTTATTCCACTTGAACTCTCTGGGTTTATTGTATTCCTGATACACCTGATTCCAGACTCATTTCTTGGGAAAATGTGATATGTATCAATCAATGATCCAATTGGTTTTGACGGTTGATGGAGGTCGTGTGGACTGCTTTCTTTAAATGTCACACTCAAAACTTTGGATGCGAATAGGCGTACACTGGGTTTTGACGTTCACGCGTGACACAATCATACGTTAAAGTTGGTAAACCTCAGTATAAACGGGCACCAACAGTCAAATCAATACACAGCAGGAAATTTAAAGGGGACCCACTGGAGGACATTACATGACAGAAGAATTAGCGGTTGTTTTTTTTTAGTTAAAGAAATCTGAACATGAAAGTGGTATTTGGTCAGTGAAAATTTACCGTTCTTCGATGGTATTTTAAATTGGTATTCAACGATGCAAAAGTAAACACGCAAACAAACCTCTCGCCACACAGAAAGAATGGTGCATTTAAAGAAGTAAAAGCTTATTATTATACTTATTTGCCCGTTCGGCAGAACTGGGTACAATTCTTCGTACGGATTAAGGCTGCGCGCGAATTGCAACTTTTGGGTTTAAATGTTATATCTGGTTTGTGTCTTACTACTCACTAACTGCGGCCAGTGAATCAATTTTCCAGGTACATGGCCAGGCAGTTTGGCATGATATATTTATGACTTTTACTGGCTTCTTGGATTATTATTATCAAGGACTAAAGTTGAAAAAATAGGGACCCTTATTAGGACAAAATACCTGTTCGCTTGATGAGACGCTTGTATTGGTGTGTTTATGTGTGTGCACTGTTTAGAACGATGCGGGTGACGTGGACGACGTCCTCGTAATTCGACCCCGTTGTGTTTGCCCCGTTTGCCCCGTATAGGACTATGCATGCCAAAGCACTCGAATTTATGGTCGATCCATCAACAACTAACAATTTCTCATTGGAGTCAGTATTATCCTAACTCCATTTGTGGTTCAGCTTTGAAGTGAATTTTCAGTCAGACTACATTCTGAACACTAGAATCAGCCGATCTGTAGTCGAATTTGGTTCCCCTTACTCTTCGACAGATTTCCCGAATCCACCGGTAATGAGTCTGACTTTACTTATCCACGTCTGCGGTCTGTAGAATCAAAAATCTTAATACTATTATGGGTCAATTGTTCGGTTTTCAGTACTTTCCAAGTAACCTTACATTACCCAGGATTGGGTTGGAGTGCATCACCTGACAAATCTTCATTTTTACACCTTTACCATTATGCACTCCATGAGTCATCCGAGGGTTTGGTGTGGAATGTGCCGATCATCCGGTGATATTGTGACAAGTTGAGGTCAGTCTTCAGATGCGTGCTTGCGTGCGTGCGGGCGTGCGTGGCGTGGTGAGGTCAATGATACCAATTTTCGTTTACAAAGGAGTCCCGAGTCACCTGATTGATAACCGCTAAAGCCAGCACTCTTCTTTCAGTGGAGTCCAAAAGAAGACTGGGCTAATTCGATCATGACGTCGGTAATGTTTCCTGAGGCAAAGCGGGCCTGAAGAATGGAGCATGAATATTTTTTCATCGTTAACCGAATTGACATTCTAAGAGTAGAAAATTAATCTTAACTGGTGAATGGAAATGAATGAATTCATCCCTGATCGATTACGACAAATTGTCTGCTTGCAACACATTCGGAAATGTCTACAGGTAATTCGTTTTTCAAAATTGTGATATGATCGCGAAAAAAGCGAAAGGCACATGGGTGAGTTGCTTTTTATGTCTACATCTGCACGACAATGAGCCAAGGTAATCGTCCACAGTACTCCTACAATATTCGAGGCTGGTAAGACGAACCGAATGGCACGAATGAAATTAGCCTGTTGCTTTTTGTCTAAAACCCCGCGATAAAGACCAATCAGCTGATTGATCAAGTACCCGGACGTGGTGTGTGTTTAATGAATCATGACTGTTGATAGGGTTAATCACTCTTCAATTTTCAAGTTCAGGTTCATTCCCGGCACACTCCCTTGTACACCTTTTTCCGCCATTACGCCTCGTGTACGCGGAGTTACCTGTCATTGGTCATGTGGGATCAGGGTTATTGCTACTAACGGAACATTCTTAAAACTTCATCTTCTCACAAATTCCCAGGATTCACATGCATGTTGATCTCAGTACGTTTCGGGGGTGAAATTGACTACACCTTTTCCCATCAAGCTTTAGCCAAAACCCGCATTCATTTAGCCTCGACCCGCAATCCTTTAGCCAAAACCCGCAATGCTTTAGCCACGACCCACAGTCCTTTAGCCTCGACACACAACATTTAGTCACACCGCTGTAGGCGAGTCAGAACAAAACTATCGGACTATTCTGAGGTCAACGAACGTTGAAAAAAAATTATATTTTACAAATTTTGATATTGCATAGCTTGACTAATAAATGAGAAGGTGTGGCAATCGTATGCTACGCAGTTGACTGTAGTCAACGGCATCAAATGCCGCACCACATAGTGATTGGAGTAGGTTTAGACGATGTGCTCGTATCGTCAAACCATTTGGTACATCTCGTATGGCTTCAGTGTTTTTAGTGAACCAGTTTTTGATGCACTAAATAATAAGCGAATTAAAGGATTAAAATCGCTCACCTGTTTGAATTTACTGACGATCTCATCCAATGGATTAAAATAGGGACTGTATGGTGAGAGAAATCGGACTTGGTGGTTGACATTTAATTACGTATCCAAAGCTCTCCGATGAACGGGCGCATTGTCAAGGATAAAAACTACTGGGATACCCGGTTCCTCAGTAACGATTAGCGTAGAGCAGCTTTATAGGAACCCATTGAAAACATGCGAAGTAATCTTTGTATGATATTCATATTTCAGGATACCGGCGACAGATGAACATGCTTTTATGTTCAAGTTGGGTCCTTTGCTGGACGGGAGGCTTCTAATGGTATTACAGCCCAGTTTGGATCTTCAATAGCTGCGACAGGACCAAATATTTTAATTGGTCTCGTCAATATTGTCTCAGGATTGCACATCGTCTAAACCTACTCCAATCACTATGTGGTGCGGCATTTGATGCCGTTGACTACAGTCAACTGCGTAGCATACGATTGCCACACCTTCTCATTTATTAGTCAAGCTATGCAATATCAAAATTTGTAAAATATAATTTTTTTTCAACGTTCGTTGACCTCAGAATAGTCCGATAGTTTTGTTCTGACTCGCCTACAGCGGTGTGACTAAATGTTGTGTGTCGAGGCTAAAGGACTGTGGGTCGTGGCTAAAGCATTGCGGGTTTTGGCTAAAGGATTGCGGGTCGAGGCTAAATGAATGCGGGTTTTGGCTAAAGCTTGATGGGAAAAGGTGTAGTCAATTTCACCCCCGAAACGTACTGAGATCAACATGCATGTGAATCCTGGGAATTTGTGAGAAGATGAAGTTTTAAGAATGTTCCGTTAGTAGCAATAACCCTGATCCCACATGACCAATGACAGGTAACTCCGCGTACACGAGGCGTAATGGCGTGTCTGCCGGTTAAGGTAAAACTGATCTCAGTAGATTGTCTAATTTCATTTACACTTGGTGAATGGGCAAAATGCGATCGATGATGTGGTCTATGGTGGAATAACAAAGACTGAAAGTTGTTAATCCCATCCTATCCAGGCGATCCTTGTAAGTTTATTAGAAATCCGGTTCTTCCCTAGATTTAGGGGTTATTGCGGGAATGAGTCACAGGGTGTTCTTCGTGAAATGGATTTCTTTACAAGTGCCAAAAGCTATCACGTGATGATAATGTATGTTCTTCTCATGCGTGAAAAAGCGCGACAAGTTTGGGTGCGAATGGATTGTGAGGCTTTTACCCGCACAAACAAGCCCCACTCACCGTTTTTTTACTTTCGATGAATTGAAATCACCCGATTTGTTGGTGAATCTACTCAGTGTGGTTATACAATATACTTTCAATATGTAGGTTTCACTTATTGGTGACCACGGATGATGGGATTTATCACATGAAAACATTGGGTTTTTAAAAGCCCAACGTGCCATGACTCTTTCGTCTATATATCCTGGCGCTGGGCAACCCGCGTGATAGTTGTCGTATGGTGGTATAAACTACACTAACCTACTTATTAAATTATCTTTAACAGGTCCCTAATGTACTTTTGTTCACTATTCCAGCCACTCGCTCTCTTTGGTGCTCTGTTTAATTGACTCAAACCATTGCCTCACTTCACAAGGATTTCATTTTTGAAGCGGTTTGACTGGCTCCCCAACTGGGGGTCATTTGTTGTAGTTTTATCTAATACAAGTCAGCTAAAGTACGATTTGAAGCGCAAGACTTTTAGTTTTGAATACCCTCGTGATCTAATTAAACGGTGTGCACCTTTTAAACATTTATACTGAATTAAAAACTATCTTTGTGCTCGCCAAAACAGCGTGCTTGGCAAGTTGATTGCCAGTGATTGATAAAAATTGGTTCTGATTTACAGCTACTTGATGATTAGGTGCTCGTTTTAGTGGATTAGACGGCTAAACTCAATATGCGCGAACCATGTTCACGAATGATCATTCCTCCAAGAGGGTGTCGATAGCAAGATGCATTTAAAATAACATGTTGAAGAAGTATATCGCGTGGAATTCTTTCATTTTCTTGTCATGCCTTTTTAAACTTCAATAGTCTTCAGTTTGACGCATTCTCCGTGGTAGGTATGACTTTTGGAGTAATACCATGTTTGTGACCATGCTGGTTACATCCCGGGTTCTGGGTGCGAGTGTTCAATGCTCGCTGATCGGTACAAATAATTAAGTCTTAATCGGTTCCGGAATGATACGGTAACCAATCTTGGAGTTTCCTAAAACGGACATTTTTCAGTTATCAAACACTAACATAAATTTCGCAATTCGCCGAATTCTGCATTTGTTTCACGTTTAAACCGTCTCACGTTGAAACTATTTCCTCTCGCCCACCCCATCCCCAACCCCGCTCGCACCCTCGGCACTCCCTCGGCACTGCCTCGGCACTAATGGACTGACTGCATTTATGTCTCGCTCGGAATTAGGTTTAAAAANTTAAAAACCTTTTGGAATTGGAAAATGAGATCAGTCGAAGCTATCCAGAATTGTTGCCCACATTCAACAATGTCATGGAAGATATTCGAAACGAAATCAAAGCCTCACGGGAAGAGAAACACACACTGGAGGAGAACTATTTGAAGTGAGTTTTACCGGTTCCGAGATGCAGTGAAACAGTTTGATGAAATGTAGTTGTAACTCTAATGGTAATTGTAATTGTAATTACAACTTCTGAAGGCGTAAAGCATAGATCGGGGTTTCACGATTTTCGAATGATTATTCTGCAGAAAACACACCCAAAAGGTACGAAAATGAGTTTTCAGACTGCCAGTTACGCATCAAATAGTATGATCCTTCTGTGGTCGTCAGACTAGTTCTCTAAAGTATACCAACATTCACTATTCCCTGCAGTCCCTGTAATCTGTTCATATGTCAGATCAGGCTCATAGAGAACCATCATATCGAGAAAACACAGCACTGACTGATGTTTGCTTCTGCTTCTTCGGCCACGTGACCCGTACCAGGTTTTTACACACATCAACTAAATTTCTACATGCTCTGTCCATATATGATATGTGGCCTATGCTTAGTGAGTACCATATGGCAATACAGTGCAGGGGAGGGACGGGATGGTAGCGGCAGGAGAGATGGGGTGGACTGAGATAGGGGGAGGGTACACTGGCACCATTAGAGCATACATGTTATATCAAAAGTACAAGGATTTTAATTAAAAGATACCAGAATGATAACAATAGAATTCTAAGAATGTATGCTAACCTGAAATTTGTTGACGCTGAGTTTCGAATATACTCATGGTCAGCAGAAACCTGTCGCAACCGAACGAAACGCCCCGAATTGTGAATATGGGCGAGTGAATGGGAACGATCATTTTTTAATTTTACATAGGAATTAATACAATTTTAAAATTGCTGGATGTTAAACTCTCTACTTCAAAAGGGACCATCAGGTGATGTGAAACAGTCGTGGCTGTAGTGAGATTGATTCTTCAATTGCAAAATTATGAAGTGACGCAACAAGTTAACAGTTCAATACGAAAGAAGTTCGGTTGGTTGAACAACCCAATCGATGAGAAAAAGCACTCATGTACCCACATTCTCTATATTTTAATAACTTGCTTCAAACTTGCCCGGTTTGATACAGCGAGATCATTCTTTTCTCAGGGATTAGTTGTGTTATAGTAAAAGAATCACTTTACAGATATTCGTCAATTTTTCACACTGATACAAGTCTCATGCACGGTAAAGAGCTCGGAGGGATTGGTGAGGCTGTGGAAGTTTTGATAGACGCATAACGGATTGAAGAAAACCGAGTTCGACTGACCAATCTAGTCATGTACATAATATTATTGTGTTGTTCAGCGTCTGTGGTCAAGAACTAAGGTTCGTTTACCGACCGTACTCTATCACCTATGTTCGAGCTCCGTTACCGTTCTACTAATCCTCTTTTTCGTAGACTTTAAATAACCGCGGTGCCCTTTCGGAATATTGAGTTGATCGTCTTTTTTCTGGAACGAAAGGAAGTAAAAGGAAGATTTCTTCTATTTTATCGTTAACTGGGTACACTATTCTACAATCTTGCTTTACGGTGGCTAAATCCTGGGAGAGGATAAGCGGGCTTCAAGAGTATCAAGTGAATATCTACGAAATTTCTTGAGGATCAGGCACACGAAACGTCCCCAGTGTGATCCGGCTTTGGAAAGAGGTGGCATCTCTGGCCTTTGTTTATCCAAGCGCTAACTGCAAGGCAGCAGGTAGGAAGCACATGTTTGCCGGTGGCCCTCTGGGGGAGCTAATACGTCATTGACAGTTTCTAGTTGAACAGAGATCTATGCATCCTTCATGCGTATCGAGTAATCGCCTCTACTGTTGAGTCGTGAAAGCAGCTTCGTCCGCCAGACACGTAAGTATGACACCGAATCGCCAGGAGTTGAGCTGCCGGTAACCCTCAACCTGGTTTGGCATGCCTTTTAAGCGGTTTACAGGGGTGTGGCTGCTGCTGCATCCAAACAGCCTCTTGGAGCCACAGGTGGGAGCTGGGTGCCTAGTTGAGACCAGAGAACGGAGGAAGCCCCAAAGGGGCCGACAACCCTCCGAGTCAGAGGTCCTACTCCTACCGGGTACCCCATACACCCCATTCTACAATCCTGGGGCACCAGGATTCCATAATAATCCTGGGGCACTTTGAATTTCTGAACTGGCTTTCTCCATGTGCATTACCTCAAAACGAGGAGGGAGTAAGAGATGGAGCCTTGTAAGAAAAATGCCGTGTTGGTAAACGATATATCTGAAATCAGAATGACAATTGTATACAATTCATAATGAGGCTACAGAATTAAGAAAAGATAACTATTCACAATATTTAGAATGACAAGTTCTTTTCGGATAGTTAAGTTAATCAGTTCAGACTTATGTATCGTAATCTGAAGAAGAATGGCTTTACGGAACATTTCAACCAGGATTGTAAAAAGTGAAATTAACGCTATCTTCAATCAATAAGTGTTTTTGTTGGTATTGGTATAATCCCCGAGCTGGAAGTGTTGTTCGCAGACGTTTCGTATCCAGGTTAGGCAACCTTATTAATGCAACGTACCCGAAGGTGCTATCTGTTCTTATGAGACTATATGTACTAAGCAAATAAAAATAAAAAGAACCAAACAGATTATTCCACTAAAGCATTGAAATACAGTGCTATGTACATATTCGTCGTTTTTATTAATCGCCCAATCAAGTGATATTGTTTTACTGTGTATTCGCGTTGCAATTGAAATTTTGTTTTGCCAGAAAGTGACGAACCCAATTTAGAGCTCCATTGTGAAATTTCTGTCTATTCTGTTGATAAAAAAATCATGGAATTTGGTTTACCGGAGATTTGTGTAAGTTGATTTTGCTCCACACCTTAAATGAGACAGTGATCCCCATCTATGCATTGCAATGTTAACGAGAGCAAAGTTGTGCCCGATCATAACATGAAGGGAATTGGTCGCGTAAAAGTAAAAGGGGCTCGAGATGTGGTCACTTCCCAATCAAGATTGACCCATCGCACTGTACTACTGTCCGCAATTTCAAACTGAACTGATATCCTCATTGAAGTGAGATCGAACCAAGATCATCGCAACTTCTTAGGCTTCATATGTAAACACCCTGGTTTGGAGTCTGGACAAGGGGATGACCCAGTATGCCGTTTACACTACACCTTTTCTGCACCGTAGTAAAGAATCACTATACATGCCCTATTCAGTCTAGGTTTACCGCCGCATGTTCAGATTCCTCGGTAATCAGGACGAATTCCAGCTGGAGGTCAGAACTTTACATGTGAGATTAATTGCCAAGTCGCAGTCAGTGTGAACTTGGTCCGATTGTATCGTCAAGATCCGGTAGTCTTGGTTGTACACATATGTTTAACAAATACCGTGAGAGATGTCCCGTTTTGTGTGAATCCCGGTTAAGGTAATGCAAATCGATGGAGCTCAAGCTAAACTAGGTCCCATTACGTATCACTTTTTGTGCACAATCTTGGATTAATAATTCTCAAAGTTCATAGGCAAATACGAATACTCTGCACGTTACCGGCAAGACTGGCTTTCTTACCATCTACTTAGAAGTTGCAAAGCTGGTCCACTAGCGTCTAGCTGTTAGCTGGTTTTGGTCTCGAACCCNCTCATTTGCCAACGACGACACGTCATCCATGAGAATGGTTTTTCTGTTTTAATGAACACCCTTACGAATTACACTTGGATAGTACACTTCGCTTATTACATCATGATATGGTACAATCAATCAGTAACAGATTTGCCGGCACAAATGGGGTTTCAACAGAAGATGCAAGTTTGAACGTGCAAAACCTAGAGTGACTGTGCGCACAATGGAAGGAAACGCAGAAGTAATATGCTCATACTACACGCAGAGCAATAATAAACTAGAGCTATACCCAGTAGATTCAGTCGATTGATTACACCAAAATGGGCGGTAACAATTTGTTGTGATTTTTATTATGATATCTGTATGTTTCCGTGGGTGTATTCTTTCTTTCAAAATTCGAATAAAGACCGATTTCAATAGGAAAACTTCGGTCAACCGTTTACGCTTCAAATGTTTTCATTCTATTCTCAAACTAGTGGCATATTCATTAGCTTCCCCGTGCACCACGTCAGAGTACCCGTAACCAGTCAAACAGGGGAAGGAATTGCACGGTGTTAGCATGAAACGATCGACAGACGTGTGTCACAGGATAGAACAATGAATTCAAGGCATCAGCTTCCTTTATTGTGAATTTTATAGTGTTAATAACACAGCGACGTACATAGATAAATCATCTTTGCAATACAAATATATATATATATATATAATTCTTTACCTACATTGCTGTGTTAATATCACCATAACATTCACAATAAAATAACACATGGTGCATTGATTTTTTCGATACCCTCCTAACATCATTTGATCCCGATGCGTTAAAAATGATCACCAGTTGGATTAGATCAGCTTCCTTCATTCCCTTTAAGATATTTTTCTCCCACATACTGTCAGGAGGATCACGGTTCAGAAACAAATGCTTTAGCATTTTCAAAAAGACCGATTGCAATACCTACATGATTTCCTTGATTTGCTTGTATTTATTGATAATGACCGACAATGATCCAGTTCCTAGGTGCTAAATACGGTTAACCATTCGAGCACAGATGGATGCCAGACAAGGTTCGGCGAGTTGATCTATTTGGTTAAGTGAAAGAGAAAGACTCTGCTAGAAAGTTCTACATAGTTCAACCTTGATTTCCTGTACTTTTTCGACAGGGAGAAATGTCCTAGTTGAAACAGCGTTTCTTAAACAATTCTCATAGTGTAGGTATTCAGCACAGTGCGAGCACAAGGCATGGTTTTCAATTTTAAGGGTCAAAAGCTCGTTCTGGATTGTTCATACATTCATTGGTACAGTTAGTTGGTAAATCATTTCACATTAAACTTACGTTTAATCGCTGTGTGGACTGTTACAAAAATGGACGATGATTTGTAACACCATGTCATTCGGCAAACGTTGACATAACAGTTGGTTCAATAGTAAAACCTTATGATTTCCACAAAAAGGAGCATTAGTGAATAATTTCGATTGATCCATTTGAAACAAGTGATTATTTGTTTAAAACATTGAGGTTACATTCTACCTTAGGTTGATGTACTCCTTCTTCATTGCGATACCATTTCAGAGAAAAAGCGGCAAGAAAACAGGATTTAATTCGCATGGAAAATGAGCTCGAAATGCAAATCCAACGATACGAGGAACGAGCCAAAACTGAGGTAAGAAATGATTAATTTGTATGTGCCCGTGGATGTTCATCAATTATCAAACGAGGAGAAAAAGAAGCGCTCATTTCCGTATCTGGTATACACATGTATATGGTTAGTATGTAACGGATAGAAGAACACACTCGATTTAGCCATCTGTACCATTCAGAGATATTATTGTACTTGTGCTACCGGTTCAAATTCAACAATGTAAAGTGCGCCTGTTTGAGATGCATGTGAAGTTTTCCAGTTATTCGTATATTACTTATTGTGAAAACACCAAAATGTCGGTCGTAGCGTCTAGTTCACTGAGAGTAGACGCATGTAAATATCAAAAATCGAAGACAGTATCATCGAAATATTTTTTCACAGTTTGATTGTCACCAAATAACTGAGAGAAACGAAGTTTGATTTGGTCATTATATGGGTGCATATATCTATCTATCTATCTATCTATCTATCTATCTATCTATCTATCTATCTATCGTGTGTCATGATGTTATATTTAATATTGGACGACACGTGGTCTTCTTCCATCCCATCCCAACTAGCTCATTTACCCTGCGTGAAGAATGAATTGACCTAACCAAATGGTGACAAGTGTCATGCAACAACCGGGAATATAAATGTTAACTTTTTGGATAGGTTCACGCGAATTCCAACCAAAAGAAATTTTGAAAGGGCCTACCAGTGGGAATCGAAATGTAGAGAACTAATAGTGTTGGCTAAAATACGGTAAACTGTACGCGGTACGGCAGTAGATGTTTTATTTCATAAAGCACAATAAATATTTCTTGCCCCAGCTGGGAATTTCTATCAGTTCTTCGTGAGTCATAAACGTGCTGAGACCCTCCTTAAAGCAGTCAATATCTTCTGGAATGTTTGCCAAGCTAAATTCCTCCTGGGGATTCCCACGGTATCAATTTGAATCCGATTTAGACTAATCGCCACTGTTGGAGAGTGGCAGTGTTTCATTAATGTTTCTGGATCCGTGAGAAAATGTCTCGTGAAACACGATTGGCTAATCGAATGGCAGAAAAACATCTTCATTCAGTGTTGACCCAATAGAGTCCTCCTGTTCATGCAAGTTAGTTGACAAATCAGAGGTAACGGGACCGGAGCCATTTACCAAAATCCATCGCTGACTTTCGTGTGATCCCGGTGCAACTTATGGGGTCATGATGATAATATAATGGTGATAATAAATAATGGCTATAACAACCATGATTCTTATTGTTACCATTTATAAATTACAGTGAAAAACAGTGAAGCGAATTTACCTAATTTTTATCAAGCCAAAAGCATCTCCAGGTCAAATATCAGGGTACAATTTAAGGTAGGAGGGTTAAAGGAACAGATTGATAAAGTGACTGAGTGTTATTTCATTGTCATTGATTGAATTGGTCATACACTCTACTTCCAAAAGTAAATTCCCTGAGCACACCCCACGACTTCCGATCACTAAGAGGAAAGATGTATTGTAATGCAAAGGTACTCCGAGCTCTCGTAGCGCAGCGGAGTGAACAAGGATGTGCGACAGGCTGTCCCTCGGCTCGTATTCTCGCAGCGGGAGACGATACGGGGCTTTTTGGGTGACGAACTTCGGTAGGGATGTGGGACACGGGTTGGCAGACGGGTCTTCCGTGGGTCGTGGTTGAAGCTGAATCCGCAAGACTGAGGAAAACAAAACGCCATGAACCAAAAAGGTCCACTGAAACACAAGCACTGACTATAAAATATCATTGGATGGGTTGCCAAGAAGTATCACTAACGCCGTTATCCACAAACGGATAATAGTTATCAACTCAGGGGGCTGAGGGAACTAATTCACTGTGTTGAGTACTATAGATTCCAGAATCGTGTTACTCGGGATCAGTCAGTTTGACGATTCAAGGCTGATGACTCGGTTCTAACGGGATCAGATTTACGCCATGATCCTTCATTTGAGAGGAAACCACTGATTATAAACCAAATGGGAAACTTCGAAAGAATATATGTACGCCCAATGTCGAACAAAAAAGTCAGTGGTGTATTATTTATCAGCCCACTAATTCATACAGACTGGAATGGGAGAAAACACACATGGGGTTTTCCAGGGCTTAGCTAAAGACGAGTGTTTCTTTACAAAAATCAATGAGCTAGATTTGAGGTTACATCTTGAACAATTTAAACACAAGACAGAAATTCCGAATCTATCTTTCCTTTATTGGACCTCATCACTTAAGTGACGAGTACTTGTATTGTCCTTCTGAACTCAATTACTCATTCAAGTAACACATAAAAAGTGATGTTATAAATATCACTAAATCCATGATGTTTTCTATCCCTTCTTCCGATATTTCAACTGTGATTCAAGGTGCAAGATAAAATCAAAAGTGAGTACGACACCATGATAAACGCGAAAGAAAAAGAAATCGAAGAAATACGTTCCCAGGTGGAAGTGTTGAAAAAGGTGCGTTTGTTCTCTTTTCTTCATGACCACCATGACCACCACCAACACCACCACTGCTAACCAACGTCCATATCTACTTTTCTTCTTCACGCCTAAAGAGAATTAAAGACAGCGGAGAGCAAATTCAAACCCGCACCACTCCCGACTCGACCACAGTCGATCAAATCAATTTATCGGAAGATCCTGTCTCACCGACTCCATGGCCTTATGTGGCCAAAAGTCCTACAAATCAGGATCAGTTAAAAACTGTGATGGAACAATTGGCCCGGCGAGAAAGTGAGCTGTCCGCATTAAAAGCTCAACTAGAAATGCAAGAGAGACAAATTGAAGTGTGAGTGCCTGTCTGTGTTGTTTATATTCGAAAATGTTGTCGAGAAAGATGCGTAGGTTTGTGACTGGAAAGAAGGACATATTGATGAGTCTAGTTTGCATGTTCTATGTTCGGAATCGTGTAAAATGTCTGTATGGTTATGCGTTGACAACAATATTTGAAGTTCGAATTTCATCATCATACTGCTATTTCTTTTTATTGTTTAGCATATTTCAAAGTGCTTTGTACTGATATTTTTCTGTTGTGTTATTGCTCACCCATTACAGAGAGCAATGTAGGTATAACATGCTGCCAAGATCCAGAGTAGCCATATCACCAGTCTTCTAATATCATCTGTTACGTCTTCTTCAATCATATCATTCAGTGTTATTTCAGCAAATGTCATTTTTATGTTTTGGGTAGGCGAAATCGAGTAGGGAGAAAAATTATCCAATCTTTAATTAGCTCATCGCATGCCTCTCATATTGAATCGAAAATTATGAAAAGGGTTAATATTTTATAGTTTGTTACACATTCCTTTGCTAGCCGTAATATGACTGAAATCCTGACAACCTAAGGTAATTCACGTTTGACCTTGCAATAAAATTAAAAAGCGACCGGTGTTGATGTATTAGATTTTTTCATCGTTGATTGTGTTATACTGTAAAACGTCCCAGTCTGGAAGTCGTTAAAAGGCGTCAAACCCTAGTGCGTGGCCGCCCCTTCTCTCTCGCTCTCTGTCAAAACTTGTCGTACATTGTCGAGTTTACACTCATTCGACTCAATTCTACGACCTCTTTCTTGTGTTGTCGCTCTTTTGGAAATGAACCGAACATATCGCACACATTCGGTCAAGGCAATTTACTTTTTTAATCGAAGTCTTTAGAGATACTGTTCAGTGTGAAATTATTTATTTTCATTCGTTGTGTAAATATTGTGGCATCGTTCGAAAGAACATTCGATGCTTCTTGCAACTTGTTCTGATTGTGCCTGCTAAGTTTAGTTGTATGAATTCTACGGATATATTTGTACTATCCAGTTCTGTCATTGCTAGCACTACATTTCCCCTTGTGCTTGCTTTTCTACGGCCGATCGATACTCTCGACGTGATCTTTCTTACTGTTCTGTTCGCCTGTGATCGCCATGGTCCCCAACGAGTGGGCGACCGAGACAACTAGCTTCGGTTTCTGTTACTTTTTCATACTTCATCAGCCTCGCTGTTTGAAAAAGTGAGAAAATGGAACGTCACAGTCTGTTAGCAAGTGTCTTACCTGTTGTTTCATCTGCAATGGGAGTATGTGGTCTCTTGAGGTTTGGGAAAGATGTTAAAACAGGAATCTCGTGCACCATGGCCTAGTATATTTTCATCCCTCACATGCCAAACTCTTGTTGAAACAAGTTAAGAAAATACTCACATGGCAGAAAGTTTATTGTTCTCTACAGAATGTGAAAATCCCGATTTTCAATCGTATAACACGTATAACATATAGGTACGAGAAGGAATTATAAGGTACCGAAGAACAAATTGAAAATTCGCCGCACCCCACAAAATTGCAGTGTATATACACGGCCGAGCCCAGAGCGACGACAAAAGCAACGGCAAATGCACTTGCAACCTCGGAGGTCGTACATACTCTGTTTCTTCTAGTGTAATTTTCTTGAATGGAAATATCTTGGTCTGCCAAAAAGAACGTCGCGACTCACACTACTATGACTGTGGTTTTTACAAATTCATCCAAACTCACAGCTCAGTTACTGAGAGAGAGATATATAAGGAAGAGGTGAGTCCCTGGAAAGCTTTGTGTGTTCAAATGACGATTATCGCCCAGATGTGGGTCTTACATGTCTTCGGTGACGGTTGATTTAACCTCACTCCGGAGAACGTAGGTTAATTTGAGTGACGCTGGGGAGCGAAACGGATGTATAAAATGTTCTCCTCCGAAAAACTTCAAGTTAAATTATGATTTTCTCTGAGAGACCATGGAGTGAGCGCACGCCGCAACGAAATGCTCCCGCTAGTCGTTGAGAAACGGAGAATGCATGGGTGAATCTTATCCACAAATTCCGGCAATATAATTACCCAGACAGGTCATAATGTCAGCAAAATGACAGTAAAGACTAGTCGTTCATTCTCGACTTGATCGGATTTCGTCACGTCTTGACTAAAGCATCTACCCCACTCGCCTGTTATTCAAACTACGGCAGAGACTGTTTGAGGATGATGAAAAAATCTTTAGGAACACCAGACGTGACTATGACTGTCTTACAGTCGTGTTATGAGAACAGAAATAATGGACCACCAGGAATGTACCTTAGACCTATGCAGAATCCAAGACCAATAAATTATCCTCCGATAAAAAGGTCGTCACCAGACAAATTTTTACTCGTTTCCCTCAATCTGGAGACCAGACCCAATAAACTATTCTCCCAAAAATATGATGCTGTGTAGACGCTATCGCCCTGCTAGTAGCTTTGGTCCACTCGATTTAAGCGACAAACTAAAATGCGAGGTAAGTGATTATCCTACTGTGGCTTTTGACGCACTTCGGTGCCATGTGCGGATGTGCTGTATTGTTCCTTTTCGGCCAACGGGATGCTGATGCAAACCGTGTACCACATTCTTTCATTGAAGTGCACACACATCCCCCCTAATGGAGACATCTTTTACCCAAATCTGCCTATACCATTGACATCATCACAACCATTTGACTGGGAATTAACACAGTTTATTAAATCGTATCCACTTTTCAATTGGATCCGTCAATCATTCCTCGTCAATCTTGAACTTAATGTTAGCAAACGAGGAGTTGAGGGTGGAGCCGATTTCTACTACAACTCTATTAGAGACCGGGACCATGTTGTATTATTGTTTGAACACGTCTGCTATGCATCTTTACCGTAAATGTTCAGGGTTACCTATTTTATGTTTATTAATTGGACTAAAATGACGATTGTGGCGCAAGAATTCTGACGGGATTTCCTCAAGCAACAACACCATCCCCTGGTATTCTGTAAAGAATTTACAAAACACCTCGCGGAAATCCTGAAAGATGTGGTCAAGATCAAACACATTCTGTGAAACTGGTCAAAAATCCCTGATTCGCAGTCAAATAAAGAAAAGGATTTTGCAGAGAGATATCTCGTGCAAAGATTTCCTTGTAATAACACATGCTAAACCTACTGCCTACTGCAAAAACCCGCACCGAGTTCGTGTGAGAAGACAAACTGATGCAGCACTAAAAGCAGATGCACAATTTTATGTTCAATCTACTGATGTTATACAAACACAAGAGCCTCCAAAGTAGTCAAAGCTAGCTTTCCAGCGCTAAGTTTGGCAGAGGAGTTTCAATCACAACAAAAGAGGCAACTGAAATGCTAAAACGTCAATACGCTCAAATGTTTACCGTACCTAGCAACACTGGGCTACGACTGCCTCAGTTATTGGAGGACATACCATATTAAAGACTAACAACATTTGATTTTAGCCCAGAAATCATAGCATCGAAACCGCAGTGTTTGAAAAAAGCTATCTCTATCTGCTAACTTTATGTCTATATCGGCCATCCAAAAACCCTATCAACCTGGCAAGTAACAAAGACCAGCAATTAAGTGAGCCAGTCCAACCTATGTTCAATAATACTGTGCTTCAACAATAATGGACACAGAATACTTCTATTTGTATACAGAGGCTGCTGTCCTAGTGATCAAGTCAACTACCACCAGTCTATCTTCTTCCTGCATTGTCCAAAGTCACAAAAGCCACTGCTGCATACAATATGATGGGTCACTTTGAAAAATGCAACATACTATCGGCATAACATCATGGGTTTCGTCAAAAGCGATTGCATGCTACTACCCATTGACTTGTTCTAAAAAGAGTGGACAAAAACAGTCGATCATGATGATGCACTTCAAGTAGTGTGCCTCTAGTTTTTCAAGGGATATGACTGAGTGAACCACAAAATACTGCTGAGGAAACTACAAAATTGTAAAATTCAGTGACTTCTATTGGGTTTAATTGAAGAACTTCTTTGTCAACGCACGATGACGATTCGGGTTTTTGAGTCACTATCTGGTTCTGTCAACAAACCCGGGGGGTTCCACAGGGAACCCTGCTTCATCGTCAAGATTTCCAGTTTTCATAAACGACCTAACAAACCTTCTTGGGCAATAAACGTTAATGGGCGGTGATGGCTCGGTGGTCACGTCACCAACTTCTTACCCCAGAGTACATGTGTTCGAATCTCACCACCATCGTCTGACTTTCCCCGTGTGTGTTGCATGGCAGCCCTTTGATTGGTCGCTTCCCCCTTCCTGAAAATTGTATCTTCGTGTAATCAATAATTGGAAGTAAACATGAAAAAATTATATAAAGATGTGTAATACAGTGACGAAACCTGAGGACTCACTGGCACTCTATAGAACATTTCGTGCAGCTTATCAGGGATTATTTCAAAAAGATATCGAGTTCAATGCACCGAAAATTACGGCCATTTCCCGTGGCCAAAAGTATCTGTTTCCGTGGTTCCTGGGACACTACCAACTTCCATATAACTCGAATGAGAAAGACCTTGTTGCCATCGTTTAGGACAACCTGAGGTAGTCTATAAACTGCTCTANNNNAGTGAGTCTGGTGAATACAAACCTATGTTGTTCCCACGTTTGTTGCCAGTCTACATTCAACCCCATATGGAGTACGCTTTTCATGGCTGCAACAAGATCGTAAGAAGTTGAAGCGACCCCAAAGAATGGCCTAGAAATGATCACGGGACTGCATTTGAAGACATACGTGGAAAGACTGTCATCGTAAGAGTTGTATTCTAATCAGTGTCGTCAAATTCGAGGAGACGCGATTTGGTGTATCTAATAATACAGAACTCGACCATCCGGTCGTTCACTGTTCACCCTGTGACCCAACCCTAGCCGCAGGGGTCTTCCATTCAAATTATTTCTCAAAAATTGTCGACTGCAATTTATTTCTCCTCAGAGTATGCAGTATTTGGAATTCTGTATCAACTCACGATGTTGCTGCATCCTTTGAAAGAGTCAAGCAGAGAATAGATGAGTCCGTACAATTTTTTTACATTTCGACATCCGTGGCAGTAAACGACACAGTGAAACTTTGTGGCACTCCGACTCTCTCTTTATTTATTGATCCATTTGTGCCAGCAACTTTATTGGACAAGAGAAGCAACCGCGTGTAAGTAATTCCCTGTAATAAAACTTCCACTCTGATTATCCCCGGTCTGGAAGAACACGAGTCATCGAAGACGGACTGGGGGAGTTGTTATTCCGAGTAATCGATGTGTAAGGCAAGCATGAGGGACATATATATTTATATAACTTGGAATTGATCAATGCTCGTGACGTCTATCAAAAGATTAGTCACACGCCGCTCGATAAGTACGGGCGATGTATAACCATACGACTTGATGCAATGTGATTTAAAACTTCACCTCTTTTGTGGATATCAGACTGCAATCACGGTATTGCATCCAGTCTTAGTAAACACTAACACACGGGATGGGGTGCATTAAATCAGAAAGTGAAGAAGGCCTCTGCAACGGGATATGCAGAAGTAGCTCCGACAGAAATGTTGCTCGCGCATGTGTTCACTGTGATGCAAAATGCATCTGACAACAGGTATAGTCCGACCTGAAATCTGTAGCTGACTCAAATGGAAACAATAAAAAACCCAATCACAGAACAACCAACCATCGATCGATTTACAACTTTGTGACATCAAGAGTCATTCTACAAAGAACAGCAGAAGGAAAAATAAGCATGTTGCGCTCCAATTTTCGGATACCCAGGGTCGTAGACGAGGCATCTGCCTGCTGTGCGGATGTGAATTAGGCCTACGCAACGGGAGGTGTGTATGCGGTACCTGTTTGGACTAACACATGTTTCAGTAGAGGAGACTGCCTGAGAGGAGCTTTGATCGGGGTTAGATAATTATTGATAACTGAATTAAAAGTAAAAGTAAACCTATTTTCATTTTAAAAACAAAGTGTCGAAAGGCTACCAAATAGCAGTGAAAAGCTAGATTTGTTCAGTAGTGTGTGCTATCTGTCTCTTTTGCGAGGAAATAATTATTTTGAGCTCATTATGGACTTCTACACATTACTTATAACAACGTATACAAAATTTGGGAATTATAATGAACTCCCACGGAGTAAGAGTCACACAAACACACAGACCTAGAAACTGGTAAGCAATTATAGTAAGTTATCAGTATTTGAAAGTTGAGACTTCAGTTATATGTGAGTTAATTATACGGACGATTTTATCGTGTATAGAACAAATGAAGCTAGGAAGCACTGTATAGAAGTTCATGCGACAAGCGGCCGGGTTGGAATTTTTCTAGCCGAGTTGTAACCCTAGGAGAATAGAGCTGGAATGAGCGACGTGTGATCTCCACAACAAGCTTGCAAGGATGGATCGTTAAAAGATAAAACGGAAAGCTGTCTAATCATCTGTCCTAGGATGATCAAGTGGGTAGTATGCATGCGCTCTACCCGTGACTTCCAGGGTTCAATTCCCACTTGGATGGATAGACTTGTGCACACGTCGAAACAGCTGTTGTGTGTTTTCTAGCATTTTCGTTCATGGTTCGTTTGCTCTGTCCACGATGAAATCCACTATAAGATAAACAATATTCTTGAAATAAAGTAGGGTCTAAATGATGCTTTAAACTGTAAGCTCATTTAGTAGACCGGATAAAGAACAAGTGGATTTACCATTAGGTGATTTTAGGATTCTCTGCCATTAGAAAACCAGACAACTATCAACTGTCAACGATTTGATTCGATGTGTAGTCAACAGAAAGAATAATGGCTTGTTCACTCAGAGAACTTACAGTTTGTTGACCTCAGATAAATAAATAGCTCTCGAACAGAAGGATAAAGGTTGTTTGTCATACTTCTTTCGTCAAAAACACCACAGACTGATTTATGTTCTCGCGCTGTTTTTATCATAGTTCATCAGATAGTTTGACTGGGTACAAAATTTCTACAATTCTTTCATAGTCTGGAACACGCACGAGGTTTCCAAAACACAGCGAGCCCCGTCTCGTGGAGTAAACCGGTATTTTGGATAAAATTGTTTTACGGTTTCAACGGTAGAAGTGTTATGACCACATTAACGTTGTTAGATCACGAAGTAAAACTTGTTGATTCTAATTTGCTTGTTAACCCGAGGAATGGAACACTAAATGGTTACATTTTTGGGGAGTACAAAGGGGTGCACTATTTCCTTTCCTCCTTTCCGTATTTATCCAAATACAACAGTATATGTGTGACGGTGAAGGATTGTGAAGGGTGGGATGGGTAGGCTGTGTGATCGCATCCCACATAGGATATAGGTTTTATCTAGAATCAATAATAAACAGTATGGGGGGGGGGTAAACTGGTAGCATGTCACTGGTTCAGACCAGATAACCGGAGCGTTCACGGAAATTGCTTTTTGGTGCACAAAAAGGGGTGGAGATGATAGATGCTATATTGTGATAAGAATGCGAAAACCCTTTCGTAGAGGATTTCATTTGAGCTCTAGGGGCGAGAATTGGAACCCTATGGCCAAATTGATGGTATATCTGGTGACAACATGGTGCAAAACACCACACTGGTGATCTAATCAACGACTCCACTTGTTTCAATCACATAGGGTGGTCCCTACAAATGTGTTCGGACGGAGAACTTCTAGTTGTGTGGCCAATATATTTCGTTCCATTGGAACAAGCGGAGAAATACGCAACATAATGAGGCTGCCGAATCAGACACTCTATCCTTTAACATTAGATGGATTTGCCTAACGAGCTTAAATGTGAAGGAGGCTTGAAAAATTTGGTCATAATAATTAGGCATAATATGATAATCTTTAGCGCAAAATCCACTCCGCAGTGAATCCTTCGAATAACATCCGTTTGGGAAACCACCTCGTGTCAGTGTCGCACAGCGTCAACCAAACGCTCCGGCTATCCATTTTGCATAGAGTTACTTCAAACATTTTGCAGTTCGTTTGCGCTAACACTTCTTCAGTAAAGATTCCTCTGGCTGTGTTGACCAAACAAAGGCTCAGGCTATGCTTCGCTTTGATGAACACTAAGCTATGGAAATGCAAGTATTTTTCACACCCCGGTGTCCCCTATCCCGATCCTTTATTCTACCCATCACCTTTAATCGTTTGTTTGGCATAGAAGGATAATTGTGTACACGCGTGATGTACACATTTATCTGTGGAAAGGGAGGGGGCTAGTGCAGGTGTAGATAAAACAATTTTTCACAAATGTGGCGTACCGGACTGATCGCTATTTATAGTCGAGCCAACAACAGATACACGTGTAATCTGTGCAAATAATCAAGTACTATTATTCAGTGTTTGGGTCTAATTGGGATTGAATGCTCTTCTTGAAGTTGTGATGATATGAAGTTGAGCTTTCTCATCACAAGTGTATTTTGTTTGGGTATGTATAACCAAGGCGGTTATTACGCAGTATAGAAAATACGAATTCATTATATTTGATTCAACAGTACCCATTCTGTGACAGTCCAAAACAGCTAGCTCGGTAATGGTGAGGATATGGGATCGTACGGTAAAAGGTGCTCGTCGGTGCCTAACTAAGAGTAACTGAACCAGATGTTAACTATTTTTATTGAGTAATAAAAAATTTCCAAGATCAAAAGAATCGATGCGTTTTGTACTCGAGCGACAGTTTATCGGTTTTACGGCCTATTCGGTGTTTAACCCTAGAAAACTGAACCATTAGTTCGAAAGTGGTTTGAGGTGATTAGGTTGAAAATGCTGTGATATCTGATTCTTTTGGGGTTAACAAATCGTTTATGGCAGTCATGGATAAACAGAACACTGACTACTCCACTCGTGTTTCTTGTTTTATGGAAGCTACCTACTCAATCTTCAGACGCCCAATCAGGAAAACTCAAAGCTATGCAATTTATTCCCAAAATAAAACTGGATGTTTCGCATCCCCGGGTGTGGAATTCACTTCCATATGAATCTTTCGGAAAAGTCCGCTAGTCTCAGATTATTATAACAATG
>UZAN01040209.1:0-44033 GCA_900618425.1 Echinostoma caproni
TCCGGAGTCCTATCGCCGAGTACGGGGTGATATCATCTGTGTGAGACGTATTCTTCGCGGCGACATGGGTCCTGAGTTGATGGAGTATTTCCCTCTGAGCGAGCAGACCAGGACTCGTGGACATGGACTTACGCTGTTGAAGCGTTCGTCCGTAGGATTACCTCTTCGGTTCTGGCTATCGCGAAGGGTAACCAATCTTTAAAACTCCCTTCCAGCTGACGTGGTGGAAGTGGTCAATGATAAGATGTTCAAGAGGAAGCTCGACAGCGTCCTGCGAACAATGTGGTACGCAGATCTATCATGAATGAGATCTTCGAGTCTGTGGTGATTGAGGCTCATACGGGAAATTACCCTCTGCCTCTAACTGAAGAACATTGAAGAACACTGAACATTGAAGGATCCAGGTGGATCGGAGTGTGAAGGATATACAGCACGGTTTAGGCGCATGTTGCAAAGATAGAGATCGTTGGTCTCAAGGGGTTGCTTCTCACCTTTACAGTAGGGCCAGTTGGAAAAATCAAGATTATTGGGGCAAAGGAACCGACATATGTTTTGTTTGGGAGAAATAAAATGACACTGCTGGGTATATACTTCTCATAATGCCATTTTGCCATTGAGAATTGGTTAATTTATTAGTTACACACTATTTGCCGCTGTTTTATAGGCTGGTAAATACGTATGTTCAAATATTGGACCCAGAGGACATCAATGCACTCACTGATCCATCACCCATTTTTTTCTGACCATGGTATTCCTAGTGAATCCTACAAAAAGAGGCTTTTACATAACTCTTTCGCATCACCTTTGATGGCCCCACTAAAACGATAATTTCTGCGTTGAAATTCGCTGGGTATCTTATTTAGCAATCTGACTCAGAAATTATGAGGTTCACCTTTAGAACGATATCTTCTCTATGGTTCCTTCATACGTATCTACAGGTAAGCCAATACAAGGCGTCATTCAATTGACCGCAGTAAAATTTCCTTACCTCCCCGATAAACCGGAAAAACACTGAGTTTATTGACCCATGAGAACTGATGGAACTGAGAGTCAGTTATGTAACCGAGCAGAGCACCATATGAGTGCAGCGCGATATCAGCACAGTGGATGATACGAAATAAACACAGAGTAATAATCGAATTTATCAAACTTTTTCGTCATCATTTGCGAGGTTTCCTTTCACAGCACACCATCAAGTGGATTGCGATAACTCATTCCGAATTCCTTAACTGATCAGAAACTTACGATTGCGGGTGGTGAAGATGACGGCCAATAGTCGATGGACAACTACAATGTGCTGTCAGGAAAACGTAGTTTCCTTAACTCCTCCCTGGGAACGTGTCAGACTATTTCCCTCTCCCTCTTATTATGACTCAGGGTACACGGATACAGAACATCATTTTCTGCAGTCAGCAGCAGTTGGGATGCAAGGAAGTGATGCCGCAGATACATCGTGCAATTTCGCAAATTTCTCTTCATTGTCCGAATTTCTATTTAGAGAAGAATATTTCAAGTTTCAAATACATTTTATGGTTGATTTATCTATCCGGTGCACAAGAATGATGCTTCCTTTGTTTCTTTCCTGAAACCGATGCCTATTTGACCTTCAATTTCCTTTGCAATGGTCCTTTTTACAGGACGGCTACCGAACACAAATTTGTTATATTGCGGTTTTAAGTATGATAAGATAATTTGAGTGCCCCCAAGGGAATTCTACTGGACAGTATCTGTGGGGACACACAAAATTTACCAAAAGCAACATTTTCTATCTGAATGGTGATAACACAATTAGATTGGATTATTCGGATGAGCCAGTCAAACAACAGACACTGCATATCGTTTCACTGGCTAAGTGCACAGAACAAATGATGTGAAAACTGAAACGTTAGATGGAACTGGACCGCTGTTTCAGTTTAGTCGGGCTTCATCAGTAGTACGAATCCATCAACCCAAATAAGACTCTAACGCGATAAAATGCAAGCATACTACCCAATTGACCACTGATCAACAGATCAAAGCCTCCACTACTCTCACGCAACCATTAGTTAGCTTTGGAATGCTCCTAACGAAGTTATAACTCCAGTGTTTAGTGATGAAGTGTGAGAGCTATGATGCCTGCCTTAAGCTCGCTAAGTTGGCTTGCGATATATCGTGCAAAGGCAAATTAAAATAAATGGGTTGATCAGCTGTTCTGTGATTAAATGGTAAGGTGTGCTGTGAGCTGCCGGGTTCGACCCGGTTCAGTTGATGAATTCTCACTGCTAATGCGACCCACCTAGGTCTGAGCAGCTGTCCAGTGCTTTCTTTTCATGTTTCATTTACTGCGTACATAACGAAAGTAACAGTCTACTCAAATCGAATTCTTCAATACTCTCATGCAAAATTGTGGTTTATAGTTGTGGATTGCTTTCCATGGGAATTCACTCATTCCTCATTTGCGACAGGCAGCGATTTACGGTGACCATCAAGGAGCGCTGGACAGACTTTTGGTGTTGAAAATTGTAGCAAGCGTATACATTTTTCAATTAGGAACGATTGGTTTAACTACAGTATGATCGATTCACATGAACCCCTGGGGAGGCGAAAACCAAAACTGTGTACTTCACACAAATATATCATTATCAATTCATTGTACTTTCTCTCCGTATCTCTTTCACTTTCATTCTCCACGTATATTCGAAAGAATTATTTGTAAGCGATGAATTAAGGAAAAAAGCTATTCGCAGGTAGGAAGAGGCTCGGACATGCTGCTGGCATGTGTATTTTTGTATGTGCCCGTATGTGTGTCCGGTACATTGTATCCAAGCTTGGGCGTGTGTGTGTGTGTGTGCTGGTATATGAGCGGACTTGTGCACGCGGTACGAGAGCAAGTGCTGGCTTGCACGGACGCACGTATGTGATAAACACACCTCTGTCGAACTTGAAAGTCACTTTTATACCGGACGGTGGAACCAGGTCAGATTGTATGACCGGTTAGTTCGACTTGAGCGCATTTCGGTGTGGCTGCGGGGTCTGGAGGGGGGGGGGCACTTGGCGGGTCAGACTGGAGGAGTCGGGCAGTGAATGAGTGACTGGACAAATGAATGAGTGAACGAATGAATGAATGAATAGAAATGATATTATAGAAAAATACGGACCGTTGGCCAAGTTTGTGTTTTCAGTTGAAAGACTGTTTGCGCGACCGAAACGCGGTTTGTGGAGACAGAAATTCCTTTGCCGTAGGTAGTTATAACTGTCATTAACATTTGATAAGGCCACAAAGTCGATCGAGCATGAAACGTGCCCTAGGACAAAGATCGACGGAATACAAGGCGACCTCATATGAATGTACCCAAAGGGACATTGTAGCAAATTAAAGAAGTATAAGGTTTGAAGCGAGTACATATGATGAGATAATACATATAAATTGATACAAACATAAGATAACAATTTAAATCTGTTTTTCACATTTTTGGATTAACCAGTTACATAGAGTTTTGTTTGAGGTAAACAGCCTGAAAAAGGAAGAGCTGGGTGATATAAAATTTAATACCGGACAAATTTGAGTCCAAGATAAGGCAGAAGTGGTTTGGGAGAGGTGTGGTTAAATGAGACATTGTAATGGACTCAGAAGTTTCCCTATTTGCAGGTAATAAAAATATTTGAGAGTATATAAGTCAACAAATCCTATACATGGAACGCGGTGGTAACCATAATTGAACAAAGCCATTCGTTACTAATAGTCGGGAAAATGAGAGTAAGGTTGAATTTCGATTGTTGGGCCACGGTGATAAGAGCCACTCACACGTCGATAGACCACATTATTCAGATGAGAAGGTTGATAATATGGTTGCGGAGCCCATACACTGGTGTAGGCATTGAGATTAGTCATACTATCTGATCGCCCAGTAGTATGAGACGGATTCANCACAAGGACGACATCATGCGTTGCCGGTTTGGATACGATGTCGGGAGCCAGGGGATCCAGTCGGGCGATGGATTTGTACGAACTGGACGACTTTTCGGAATCCCAGGAGCTGTTGTTTCCATCATGTGCTTCAACGTCATCAGTTATCTGAATCATATTTGCCTGGCGTGCATTACTGATTCGAATTAGACGGGGCTCATTTGAATTCAGTTGGTGATGATGATGCTGGTGATGTCCGTTAGTTGAAGGAGGACTGGACTTGTGTGCATTAATTGGACGAATTACATGCAAAAGTCGTGAGCAGTTTGTGGACGTCGAAGGTGTGCTTGTCACAGTTGAATAGAGCGGTTGTTCTGTCAGTTTCTTGATCAGTACTTGCTGTGCGTGATTTGATTGGTTTGTACTGTATCCGGATGTGTTATACTCTTGTGTGTACGGTGGAGCTTGACGATAGGTTTGTCTACTGATCACAGGTTTCTCAATAGTTGTGGTAGAGTTTAAATAAGGTACAGAACCGCTCAGTTTTGCCGACTGATCTTGACTGCACCCGTCCTGATTCGTAGACTCGGCTTCCGTCTTGTTATAGTACTCGGAGAACGGGCGCATTCCAGTGGAACTGTGAAAGATCACCTGTGAGTTTCGGGCACTTTGAGTGGCAGGACCATTTGTCTCATTTTTGTTTGCGTAGCGACTGGATGCACCAAGTGACTCGTTGTGTCCAAATGAATAGTTCACACCAACCGTATTCAATGGCATGCTACCACGGGAGCGAAGAACCGGCTTGGTTTGCGTCGTTTTCATAGATAAATTCTCCATGGACTGATTAATTTGATGCCTGTCATCTGGTCGATTATCATAAACATTTGGTTCTGGGGGATAAATCAACGTTACTCGCTTGCTGGATGAATTAGATTGTGGGTCATCAGGAAAATGACTCGATGGTTCAGAGGTTTTTAGAGATTTATTTGGGGAAATTGATATGGTATTAATTGTTAAACCTCCTCCTGTACTACCGCCAAGAGCACCTGCACCACCTCCAGAAATACCCGTACTAACACCCTCAAAGCCTCCTGCGGAGAAGTGTCCAGGGGAAATAATCTTGGTGAACCTAGGTGGCGAACGGGACATTTTCCCAGATGGGTCAGCTTCCGGATTCCCTTTGGTTTCACCTGTGGTTGTATTTGGTGCATTAGTACTTAGTGTCGTTCTGTCTATATCCAAATTAATTGTTGGCCGAAAAAGAAGACTTTCGGAAAACAAATTGCCCAGGCGTTTACGTCGACGGGGTACAAGAACTGGAAGTTCCTTGGGAGCGGTATTTCGGCTTTCCAAATTTCCATTGTGCACGTCGTTCGGTTTAATCGAGATAAATTGAGACACTTCCATGCTGCGAATTCTAGCACTGGACATTGAATCCGATGGGTTTGCCACTGAGCTAGAATGTGCAACAGACGTAGTTTTCTTGGAGAAATTACGTAACCACATATTTTGAATTGCTCTGCATGGTTTAACGCGCTCGGATGGGGACCAGGTGAGACATGACAACATAAATCCCAGGAGCAATTCGTTGTCTTTCATTAGGGCAGCTTCTTCCTCAGGTGATTTACAAAAGTTTGAAGTACTGGTCAAATTAGCCATACTCTGTGGATCTTTACGACGAAAACGCCGATGTCGTGGCTCTAATATAGCTTTAAGCAGCGGCATACTGCCGGGAACACCTCGGACATTTCCGGTTCGTTTTGAAACACCCGGCAACAGTTCGGGTGAGCCTCCACCTTCTGGATAGCGAATAAAACAATATCTGGGCAAATAGGTCACGTCCGACCGTACTCCGTTGTTCATTCTATCGACGAAGTTTAGGATATCGCTAGATTTTGATCTCTCAGATCGATATTTCACGAAAAATCGATCAATATGTGGACTGTTCTGGATTAGATCTATCGGTGGGGGTCCCAAGATTTCCATAATACAGGCCAGTTGATCTGCTTCATCCTCGCCCGGAAACAGGGGAAGCCCTAAAAATATATAAAAAACAAAACCAAATGAAACCATTGAACACAAACGATATATCGTACGAGGAGGAATTAAATATACCATTTAAAAAAACGTAGTTACATTATTCAGAACTCAGAAAACCTATCAGGTTCTACCTGTTAAGAGTTTTCTCTCGAATTTCGGTTTTACTTTCCATCCACAAGCTGATGACTGTGTCCTTCATTTTGCTGATGATAACGATGATGATCCAGATGATGATAATGATGGTGATAATGATGGTGATAATAAGGCTGATGATGACTCGGATGATGATGAAAGTAACGCTAGTAGAGATATGTGTTGACGACTGTTGTTTTTTGTATATGACAGTCAGGCTGGTATGTGGTGGGTAAGCGCGAATACCTTTAACCAAAAGTTTGGTTACGTAACTTATACCAAACTTCCCATTTGGGCATTTCGGAATCAGCCTAAACAGTGTCTGTGTTATGTGGAGGTGTGTCAATCATGCAACAGCTCATTCTTTTACACACAATGGTTTTCTACATCATTCAAATCTGTTCCAAACTTTGAATTCGTTTTACTCTAACTTTTCTGCAATGCCAACCGAAACCGGATCAGTAGTCGTACCGATTAAAACTCATTGAACTGAAGATGAATTTTCTACTGAAGTCAATACCACTTGAGAACAGAGATAAAAGTGATTATTCAACAGTTTGAACGCTTTTTGGAAACACACTTCTACAAATGTGCAGTATTGCAGCGTAAAACTCACTCATCCAGTATGAAACAGGAGCTCTTCTAACGTCTGTCATATTATCGAGAAATCAACATAGACAGGGGTTGGCTAAAATGATCCATTAAAATTATTCATTACTTGTTTCGGAAATCTACTGATAATCTGACCGATGCCAAATACCAATACCGCATTAGGCACCCTTTTCTCCTGATCTGATTAAGCAGCTAGTTATCAAGATGAAAAGAATTGCATCACATCAGAGGTCTTATCGACTTGTTTTGCTGTTCCCGAATCGCATTTATAGTTAGCATCAAGCAGTGCATTGGAGCGCTAGAAAGAACGTATGCCAATCAAACGTGTTGAAGTCAACCATGTGAATCTCGTAATAAACACGTGAGTTCGTAATCACTTAGCAGGTTTGACGATTTCCAGTTAATAAATCAACCAAAAGAGAGAAGGAATATTGTCTATCGATAGCCATCCCTTTCTGGTATTTTTTTAATTGTTGAGTAATTTTCATAGAAGCGGTTTTGTCCAAAAAGAACATTCTACCGATTAAGGAAGAAATAATTTTGGGTTGTTATACTGCATTTGAAATATCCAGCCTTTGAGGACACAAAAATGTTTACAGTTTTTATACAATATGTAGATAAAAGCTAAATGCGGTGAGTCTGTTACCTAAAAACAGATACCTCTCTTGTTTTTCCTGATCAAAATTCTAAATAATAGCTCTCAGACGCGGAGGATCGGTCGAATTATTGGTAAAATCAAGTGTATTCCATAACCAACCATATAACGAGATTCTCCAAGTGAAATATATGCTGACGAGCAGGCACTACCGTTGCATTTTCGCTAACAAAAAACCGATAACTGTGGTGATGTAACATTCAATAGCTGAGTGTGCTTCAACAACATGTCACTCAATTTTGACTAGCCATCCCAGAGAAGATATTGATAGAGGCCTCCCGGAACAACGGAAACGCAACCGACTACTGCGCTAGAATTAAGTCTCCATAAATGATGAACTTCGTCACTTTTCTGAAATCATCGAGTAACTACTATCAAACAGTCAAAAAACCTATCGAGTGCGGCACGTTCAACAAGGGCCACCTGGTTGAAAGTGCTAGTGGAAAACCATTAAAAGACGTGCATAAAGTTCCGGCTGTTTTCACTTCTTCGTACAACCTGAGGTTTGATACAAGGTATATTCACTCTCTAACACACGCAACATCCTATTTTTCCATCGGTCAGTTTCGCACTGTAGCCCTTTTGATCAGGGCATTATGGCCACTTATTTCTTATGATGCCAAAATGTAATAGCATCTCGGCTGATGCACTACAGAGGGAGCTCTGCTAAAGAAAGTGATAACTGTCGTGAACCCGTATCTTCTTGCAAAAAATACCCGGGTCAATTGGCGCATGAAGTACGAGATTAACCTGGGTGCGTGGGGTGAAGGAATAACGATGATAACAATCGCATGTTATCCGGTAAGTCTGAGCAATTGGTGGTATTGTGTGTTGCTGGTCTCAGCCGGTGAACCTTTCTATTTGCAGTCACACCATTTCCGAGAGCACGACGCGAGTTAGAGCAGCAGTTGCGAACACGGTGAGTGCATGAGACTGGATCTTAGGTAGTCTATTGCACGAGTGTTCTTTTCTGGAAAATTTACTGAATGAAAATGTTTGATTTATCCAGTTATTCCTGTACAGCGTTCAAAGTCTGCTTCAGTTTGACAACAAAACTCTGATCCGTGGGACAGCCAATACGGTGGAACCAGGCTTTGTTTTGTTTACGAATATAAATTTGTTGCCGCAACAACTCTATCGAGGAAGGGGGAGTAACACAAATATTTATAACTGTTTGCTTTTCCAGAATAAACTTGTTGTTCTTTTATCATTTCAAGTAAGGAACATGAATATATCTGTTGAGCAATAAAACACTTGGCCATCAGAATTTTATCATTAGTTTCCACAAGAAACCTTATCTTGTATGTTGCCCTCATAAACCACAAACGGAAGAATGCTTACACTACAGATGTTGTTCAACTAACTAACAAGCATTTGATCTGCATGGAAATTTCGGCGTTTGTATAAGTTGGTAATCTAAATAAACTTTCAGTTGTCTATTTACCACGGGAGATACCATCAGTCCTTAAACAATCGCCATCTTTCTCGGAAGGATGTACGCAGTATCTGATGGATCCTTTCTTTAACAATTAGTACAAAATAGCTCTCTGAAATCCCAGCATCGCTTCACTGCAAAGTGTCGTCTCGCCAACGAAAAAAACAATGAGCGTTCGATTATTCTCGACGATCACTAAGGCTGCGTGCGTTCTAGTGGGGCCGTATTCTCACGCATGTATTTGTGTATACAGGCACGCACACCCATGGTGCACAGCGGCACATTTTTGCACCAAGTACAAAATCGATTCTGCCGGTGTCCTCAAACAAACGAGTAGCAAGCTGAATATAGACCGAAAATATTTTGAAAAGACAACACGCGGTGGAAATTCGTTCATTCATTCATTCATTCTGATCTCGTAGACCAAATCTATGAAAAACGTTTGTTGTAACGCAGAAAAAGCATATCTGAATGGAATTCAATTAGGTGACTTGTGAGTTTGCTGTTCAGGTTTAATATTATATCACTATTTATTCTGTTATTGGCTTGTATACAATCAAAAAATTAACCAATAAATCTGATTGTTCCAAATCATTTTGATTCCACGAAGAATGAAAATATCTTTGACGTTTAGTAATTTACAAATGGTCTTCGATGTGGAAAAAGTATTTTGGTGGAATAGTTTTTTATTTGGATAAATACTAACATGCTGAGTAACATTCATAAAACTAACCATACTTTGAATGGAAAGAAATACGTGTGTATATGGACAGTGCATAGCGAGGTGCATGGTGCATACAGTTCAATCCAATGTCAAAGGTGCACGTGGGGTTGGTGGGGCGTTTCCCTCATCAAATAACGCATTTTATTCGTTCAACTAATACCCTCTGGATTTGATAATGACAAACAGTTGAACCCGCATATATCGATTCGAGGGGTACATACCCCATGAACAAGCGTAAACCTTCCAGAAGTCAGAACTGAAAAAGCACGAACACTTACATTGAATGATTTAAGAATTTTTTATCTGTTCTTCTCAACTTGGTGCTACAACACCAATGAAAAATATCAAGCCCGTTTGAATTTGGATGATCTGAAGGGAAACTGGGACGTAAATGAAATTGATATGCCGCTCAAAACATGCACATGAAATGATGCACACACAATATTCGGTCTGCTGCACAAACATGTGCACTGTCTTTCTCGGCTGAGGAGGCGACTTCCAAACCACCCAGTGTGAACACATTTCAATCGGATCACAATATGTAGAGAAGTTTAACAGGGGGTGGAGGACAGACTATGCAAGTTTACCATACCCAAAATGGAGCTTTTTATTCGGCCATTCGCGTTAGTCTCAAAGAAGGCCTTTGCATTTATTCCATAATTAACAATTGCCTATTCCGAGTTTCAACTTTTACTGAAACACGGTATGCAACGTGCACGGTCTAATTGTTCCTCTTCACCAGAGATTATTGAAGCCGAGCGCGTGTTCTAAACATTCCCAGAGATATTTTACGACTCCTGTTCGAATAGATTGAGTTCAGTCTCAGAATTTTCACAATATTTGCTCTTAGACGTACTGATTGTTCACCAGGAATGGAATGTTTGAGGAGTGCATTGTGACTGAAAAAGGCTTTTTAACATTAATAGCGATTTTTTGAAATTCAAATCTGAACTCAGATATCTATAGTGAATTTCACAAAATTGTATGATTCGCCAATAATAAAGCAGTAAAATAACATCACACTCCCCATAGAGGTGCATAGTATTCGTGCAATACATCTGCATTTGAAATTTTCAAAATGTATATCTAGGAATAAACTGAATCTTATTAGTGGCTGATGAATTTCATCTTTTCACTGCATTTCCTGACATTTATGCTATGAAAGTAAAATCTATTACCTAGACCGCATCAGCTTGGAAATATGACGAACCTATTCAGTGCAAATACATGTTAAGCATTAACCTTTTACAGGAGTTGTGGGCCAATAAATATCTACTGCTGGTTTGTTGCCTTTCCGTAGATTTAACCTAAATCTGATTTCCTTGAAATCCCCTAACCCTTTATAGGAAAATGATACACTCCCCTTCCCCCAGTTGCGGAGCAGCGGTTTATCAATTAGACATTTTTCGCAACTGGTCACTCACATGATCGAAGCACGTTCGCAATCTATTCACTGCAGTCAGCATAATTTCTTTTCCGGCCCTCCGCCTAATACTTCAATGCACCAAGTTCATTTCGGTCTAACTATTTGTAAATGGTTACATTCATCCACACACCGGCCTCATACATCACCGATGAGGCATTTTAATCGGTTACCAAATGAACACTGTAGGCTCCACATATAACTACAAAATTTGTGTGTCGTGGCTTATTCAGGACTCCAGTTATCCATTCACTACTTTATCTGGCCCAAAAGCTGAACCATGGGTTGCAAGATGAAAATTATTTTGGCGATTTGCCGACGCATGATAAACATCTAACCGTGAACCACTTCTATTATTAATTGTGTTAAGTAAGCATACCCGGTATACGCAACTACGTACCAAAGTAAGTATACGTAAAGACAAAGATGATGAGCTATACCTTCTGACTACTTTGATATCTCTATCGTGGAATCGGATTAACAGCCTAAATATAAGTTACCTAAATTCTTCTGAAAGCTGTTTCTCGAACAAACTGAAATGATCGCATAACCAAAGTAAGAGCATAATTTATTTCCACTTAAGTATGTCCCTCAATATGCGTTTACGTGTACCAAGTCATACACGTCATTCATTTATGCATTCATTCATTCATTCATTCATTCATTCATTCATTCAGTCAGTCAGTCGGTCAGTCAGTCAGTCAGTCAGTCAGTCAGTCAGTCAGTCAGTCAGTCAGTCAGTTAGTCAGTCAGTCAGTCAATCAGTTAGCCAGTTAATCTGTCTCGGTCTGTCTATCTTTGTGCCTGTCTATCTGTGCGTCTGTCTGTCTGCCTATGTGTGTGTTTGTCTGCCTACCTGCTTGTCCTTCTTTCAGGTTGGTACATATTTTACAGATCCTGAACTTTGGTTGGAACAGTTTATACGTCCGTGCGGTACAGGAATGCAGGCGGGTGTTTACGATTTTCTTACAGCACAGTTTGTGACCGGCGTGAGTCATTCGTAAAATGATCAACCGGTATCTCAATTCGGTTAACCATAAAACCGAGCATCAGTGTCATCTGTATGTAAGAGCTCAGCTCACAGAATGTGATACATTTACGCATACAAGCACACACATTGTCAAGGTAACTAACGAAACAATGGAATCGGAAACCGCACATATTCGTCTGATGTGGATTGTGCTGGTATGCTGCAATGTATCAATATGGCGTACTAGTCAGCTTACACACACACACGCACACACACACGCACACAGACAACCTAAACTTTCTTGTTGGTATGCGTCCTNTACACACATAAGTAGCTGTTATAGAACAAGTGTCTTCCGCAGACTGTTGGTATCAAGCCAGACTCTTCGGTGAGACATTATAACTATCAGCAAAATGAAAATCGTAGCCAATAAGGTTTAGTTGTACTTTTAAACAATAACGATAATCCCTGTGATGTTACATCTTTTGTTGATATATTTAAAGGGTCGAATACTAAGTTAATTGCTTCCTACTCGAGTATTGTTTTGGCCGTAATAGCACTGATATATCATTAAATTCTTTTTGAGATGAATCGATTGACTACTATTATAACATGCTGGATCCATGAATAGAGGATCCAAATACACGGGGTGATTTAGCTATGCAGGTATAATTATCATAGAGAAAGTAATATTATGATTCAGTCAGAGGTAAATACGTTTTTAGGGCAGTAGAGAATTCAAATTCAATTATCATTCCACTAGTAAACTTATTGCTCGAAGGACGACGAGAATAAAACCTATGCATGCCTAACCGTCACTGGTAAACCCTAACGATGAATGAACCAAGAATNNNNGTTGATGACCAGAAGCTTTGAAATCGCCAGTCGTTGATACATTGTAATGAAGTGGGGAAAGAGCCAGCACCGGAGAAATTTATTGCATTCAATATCCCCGTTGTTTCGGTGCGTAAGGAAGAAGGAAAATTTATCCTAAGCTCAAAAGTGGCGTATTTTTTTGAGAGGTTTTCAATTTACTAAAAATAGGAAGCAAGAACAATGTTCTACAACCATTTGGGTGAAAAGAAGCGACAAATGCATGCAGCCTATTCAGATGCTACGAATAGAAAACTGCTCATTAGACTGCCGCTTAAAGGAGAAGATTGTTCTGAGCTATGGTATAATTGAATAAATGACATTGATCACCAAAAGTCCGATTACTCAATAGTGGTTTGAAAGAGAAAGCAGTATCAGTCTTAGTCTGATTGTCATAAAATATTTTGCCACAGAGGACTCAGGGTTCCTTTCGTCCAGCTGGCTATTTAGTGTGGGTTGTATCATCGAATTTGAAATTCATTTAACCATTAATTGTTATGGTTGGCAGTTTGTTCTGTTTATGTATGAATCACCTTACCCGCAGGTGAACTGGTACACGAAGGTGAGGTACAACTGACAAGCTGTACATTTTATGTTTTTNGTGAAGCAGAACTGATGCCCACATCTGATGCAATCGTTCCTCAAGGTGATCGTTCTTAAAAGCTCCCTTGAGACAGCGGGTTTTGAGGCATAGTTTGGTCTGCGATACCTTTTGCGATTGCTAACTCTATAGCTTATTAGGAAAATAATCAGCACGTGGTGTGATGAGCGTTCAATGCAGCCAATCTGTCATCCTTACGCAAAAGATAAACAGCAATCAGAATAACCAATAGAGTTTGTCTACTTTAGCGTCGTCTATAGTTACTCAGTCATTTGTCTGCTTTAGTAGTGCAAGGTACATCGACTAAATAGCAAGGCAGTTGTCCCGAAAGACTAAAACATAATGTGCATACTGGATGCAACACGAATACAATGTTGTCACAAGTTATGCGGTTCCCGCTCATTTTAGTAGTCCCGGGTTATCAAGGCAAACCTGAATCGGCCATCAGAATATATCATAAAAGTACCAATTCACCGATCTAAACTATCGCGTCTTCACACGGCAGCAACCGCAAAGGATATCGATGCACCTTTGTTCACCATGAACTTGTGTGCGAAAAAAGCGCTACCCCACGGCATTCAAAAACCGCGATCGTGTGGCCCGTTGATGCATGCAATGCACTCTACTACTCATCATAACAATCGCAACCAAACACGGTATTCTTTAACTGGATGAAAAGCCATCTTCTAAGCATGTCAATGCATTTACGTGATCCTTAAAAGCTGTTGAAATCAATAACGAAAAAGGAAAACAATCTGCTAGGAGCTGCATTGCGGTGCTCGGAAAATTTATCCCATTGGTGTGCTCAATGAGTTTCTTTCTTCTTTCAGACCCTTTCGCAACTGACTGTCAATGTTTGAGCTTGGCGGAATACACAATTTGATTACAAAAGTAAGGACGCTTCGAGAGTTAATATAAATAACAAGTTACAAGAGCATTCCAGTGCGGGAAAATATAGCGAACCAAGTGTTGTTGTCTTCAAACTGAATGCGAAGGAATAGGATGAGACAAATAAGACCATAAAGTTCTCCCTCAATTTACATCACAATGTGTGTGCTACAAAAACATCTTCGGTAACTAACTTTGGAAAATGCGATCGATTTTAGACATGCATCATCACTGTGGTCGTAGAATAAGCTCGCATAGGAGATCTAATAACACGCATGGTGGCAGCCTATCTGGACAAGGCAGTTGCTTGCCTGCTTACGTCATTTGAGGCTGCTGCTGTACATAAATTATTCCGGCTGCAACTTACTCATTTTTAGGTCACAAGGGGGAGACAAACGATCTGGAATTAGAGTGGATCAATTTACCGCATTCCACAGTCTGGTTAGCATTGCCAGGTGTCAATCTAAAAGCAACCAGACGGTATGTAACAAGACACTAGATGAATTCCAAATCGAAATATTCCGGAAGTTCACATTAGTGTTAAAGCCATAGTTAGACAGTGACAAGAGGATGGATGTCTGAACGTTCTCGGTGACGACTTTGAATAAAACATGGTTTGGTACCTGAAAGTCCACTTTCTTGATAATTTATTTCACAACTTTTTGTACACCAATCAAACGACTTCTCATACAGACAAGTAGAGAATAAACCAGTTTGGGTTCACTTTCTTTGAATGCAATAGCGTTCTTTTCTAAACGTTTTTCAACCATACCAGGGTATGCAGACTGATTACCTGTGATGATAGAAACGCTGTGTACTTTTTATAGTTTGTTCATTTACGGAGAATGACGTTCAACATCATACAGGCCGGCATACAGCCGAGTCGAACGACTGATGAACCACCAGTCGCTTCAAACGCATTGTTCATCGCGTGTGTGAACGTGTGACCGGACGGGCGATCGGCGAAACCTGTTAACTTTGATCACAACTCGAGCGGGAGGCAATCCATCATTATTTTGGACACAACGGAAGCCTGAGAAAGTGGTTCACTTTATGATCCGGGGAAATCCACCGAGGAGGACCTTGATCTATACTTTAACAATACTGTTTATTGTCAGTTTTTTCCATCTTTAATCAGCGTTGGCCTCTGTGCGACAGTCTTAAATGTTCCGTGATAATTTAGAATGGATGACCACATATATATCACTTGCTTATCTGTGAAAAGGTATCACATCAATAGCTCGATATTCAATCGGCCTTTATTGGTGTACGTATAGCCTTGAGATCGATCAGTGCGTGCATACTTTCGATGCAACATATAAACAGATCTGTTCGGAACTAGGGAGATGTTGCTTTGCATATGAATTATTCACTTCACGAGGTAAAATTACACCATGATAGGAAGCGATTTGTGCTTGGTACGATTATGCCCCCGAAATTACCAGTTGCACGACAATTGGAGTTTTTCTTGTAAACAGTTAGGAAAAAGAGACAGTTACTTGAACAATATTGGTGGCATTTAACTCAGTCATGAAATAACCCAAGTTCCTTTCTAGATTTATGTTATGCAAACGGTAAACGTGTGGTGTAATGCGCATGAGGTGATCCGATGTTGGATCAATAATCTATGTATTCTTAACGGATTTTCTAACATCTCCATTGCATCAAGTTCGTGGACCCTGCTAATATGGTTTTTCCTTGCGTATAGGAAAATGGCACTTGGTGTAAGAACAAATGTGAATCAATTCACTTCTATTTGGAGCAATAAAGATTGATTTTAAAGTACCTTGATATGAGAACTATTGAGTGGTGCTTGTTCAAATCACACTTAGAAATTTACCGAAAATATTGAGGTGCAGTGATAGACGAGTAATAATAAACTATGGTTCCAGAAGAGAAGTTTACAAACCATGTGTGCAAGACACGTGAGACATGACATCATGTTTGAAAAGAATGACGTCCGGTTTAGTTATCACAAGTTTAGCACCAGTAAATTTGTCTTTGTTGGAATTCTATCAACATAGCTACTGTTAGTTGGTTGCTGAAAGAGCACTTATGCAAATGTTTTTACTAGCCGGATAAACAAATTAGAAAAGCTTCTACCTCATTTATGTCCAATTTTGCGGGGTTACCTGAGCCCGAAAAGTCGAAAGAAACTGAAGAGGGTTTTTATGATTTACCGGAACTCCAAGCAAAAGGTGATGAACAAAATGTGCGCATTCATGATTATGTGGTTTGCAGGGGGTCTCAGATGACTGACGACATCTCCGCGCCACTCCATTTCGGTAATTCCCTCTACGAAGCTTCGTAAGCTTACTCAGCGTTGCTGAAAGTGGGAGTTCACACAAAGTGCTCTCTATATAAAAGAGATCTGATGACAAAGTTCTTTGCGTTTATAGAAACACCTACAGAGAAACGGCCGACAAATGACTTCATGCATTCGGGGGTGCGCGTACCGGGGGATACCTTGTACCACGCCGAGATAGGGTACGCATAATAATAGTGGTAATCTTGTATTGATCGCTCGTAGTGATATCCTTTGCCATCGTTTGGAAACGTATACCCATCAAGAAAAGGGAGTTAACACTGCAATATTACATGAAGCCAACAAGTCATGGCCATTGTACTTTGGCTGCAGACCGTTTCAATCATGCATTTTTTACTGTATGTGATTAGGCTTCACATCATCGTACGCCGGAATTCCCTTAAACACTTATCCGGATAGTGCTCCGTTTTGTGTGTTGCACTGCAACCCTGTGTACATGGTTTGAGAACAGTCAGATTCTACCACTTATAGAAACCAGTGACCGCGAAGTTCTCAAAATTCATTGAATCATTGAATATATGAGGGGTGAACTAAAGGGTGAGCGTGTGACATACCTTCTGAGGACAGGAGTTAGAAGTAACTTTTATGAAATGAGAACCCACTGATTTATTTGATACTGTAAGAGATAGGGCATTATGCGAGATGGATTAGAACTTCTGAAGAACAGGTTTGATCCAACAAAAAGGAAACAGCCCCATATAAGAGGATTCTCCTGCTTCTATAGGGAGCACCTTTGGAATGCTTCGTCGACGTAAACGAGCGTTGCACATTTGCATATCTAATGGAACAGGTTTTGAAGTATATTGGAGTATCGGAAACCTGCTTACATCTATCGACCAAGAGGATAGACAAACAAATAGGAGAGATGGGTAACCGACTGCATCTCAGCACCCAATAGGCTCTGTGCGTACCTCAAAATGAACAAGAGGTAAACCCAATATACCTACAATTGTGGAGAATGAACTTGGCGCCAACACAGACGTTGGAAACGTAGAGGTGTTTGTTGATTTGATTCATAAACCCCTTACTTCCCCATAGGACTTTATAAAACCCCTTCCGTGATTTGTGTACTAAAATACCACTGCGTCATACAGAATTCAGGCCCAAGTCTTGAAGTAGCTGCAAAAGGCGAAAGTTCTTTTACTCACCAAACTGATCGGTTTTCCACCGAGGAACGGAAAATTACCGCGTGACTGGAAGTGGAGTGGCGTTATTCAAGGGAAAGTGCAAAAAATACGGTTATTACGCATCGTCCAGTGATCTGGAATGATATGACTTACAGAATGATGAAAAAGGCTTTGGTTGATTAAATGGGTACTCACACGAAAGTTAGGAAGCATATGTCAGCACGGGTTTCGGGGAAAAGAGGTATCTGCCCGGCCTTCTACTATCATTTCAGTCAGTGGGGAAGCGAAATCTGAGGTTCACCCAGATAAAGTCATGTTCTTTGACTTCAGCGAAGCCTTTGGGAAGGTATCGCATGAATGGATATTGAAGAAGCTCTGTGCCATCAGGGTCCGAAACTCGCTCTTGAGCTGTATCATTGGATTCCTAAAGACTAAAGTCTCTCCTGTCAAAGTAAAACTGGAGTTATCACATTGGCATAAAATATATAGTGGGATCCTCCAGAGATCAGTAACAGAGCTACTATCGTCATCAGCTTTTGCCAAAGATTTTCAGCAAAACTCCAGTCTAATTGTTTGATGTGTACAGACAACTTAAGGGCTTCATGCACACAATTCCATTAGGGAATTTCATTAGAGTTAGCGCAAGCATCATGGTTCACAGTATCTCTTTAGCGGTGTACAAAAAATTCTCTGAAAGTACAGTCAGAACAATGGCAAATCAATAAACGCCGTTGGCTATTGACAAGTATGGTTGTGCATCTTTTGAACACAACCGTTTAGTTTCAACATGATTACATCTGAAAGTGAAGGACGTGATCAGAAACGCGTTGAAAAACTAATTATTCGTAGAACATTCCCGCAGCACATACAGGATTTCATATATGCGTCCGCTCTCACCCTACTCCTTTATTATTCCCCCCACTTTGAATGCATAGTTTACACAGTTCTTTGTTTCATACTCTCTATGGATGAGGTACCGCATCAGACACTGGCACCTTGGTTGGACAGATTCATACATCTGACCAGACGCAGTATTTCAGTACATGGTTTAAAGGTCTCTTCTACAGTTGCGGATGAAATGGTGCGCCAAACTATTCCGAGAAGCAAGTGGGATGGGGTGATCTGCTCCTACTATTGCGTACAGAAGGTGTTCGGTTCTGATTCATTGGGAATTTAAATCAGCTGGCTGACAGTTTGGCGATGGGAAGCCCAATATTTGGTTTATTTACAGGAAAGTTAAATAAAAAACTACATCGCTCAATAGAAGAGACAGATTTCTGTAGGCGTTGTGTTGATGACAAATTTGCTGTAGTCATGTACAAAGCATGATTAAAACTTTGAGTTCTTGTAATCCGAACACAAGATTTACCGTAGAACGTGCGTCTCGTGGGCTTTATTATCGTGGGAAAGACCAGTATCTCATCAGGTCTACATTCAAAAAATCAACTTTGATGAAACAGTATTTTAGAAGTCTCTGTCTAATACATTATAAACGAGCCGAATTTCATCGCAAAATATTGCGATATGATGAATAGTAGAGCTAGGAGATATGATGTACCAAATAAATGCGTTCTCGTGTAATTACCACTCAAAGGTGATGATAAAGAGAAACTGACATAACATCCTTTAAAGCAAGATCTGTCAAAGATTAACTACACCGTTTTGTTAACTATTCTCCATAAACGAAAACAAATCATCACTGAATCTAACTTGGAAAAGCTGGACTACCAAGCTAATCCCATATATTTGTCTTTTTAAATATACTTGAGCTGGCAGGTATTTCGGAAGGACTGAGAGACGATTGCCTATTAGGATTTCAAAAAGGGCCACAATAAATTTAGCGTCAAATTGTGTGGAGATTCCCTTTATTTCAACTGGCAGTCTTCTAATGGATTGTAAAAGTTGCATCAACCGGAAGCGTGTGTTATGGGTGTTAGGCAGAAAGAAGATTGGATTATCCATGAGGTTACCTATGACTCTGACAATTCCGTGTTATGAACTAGACCTATGTAAAGAACTAGACGTTGTTACATGAAAGTATTGGGGGACTCAATTTGATCAGATGGTGAATTTTATCTTGCACAAAGCAAATGAAAAGTGAACTGAAAATTCTAAAAGCACCGGATAGCCTATTCAACCTGGCTGAGCCTCATCAGCAGTGCGAATCTATCTACTCAGCTTAGGATCGAATCTGTGACCCCACCGGTAGAGAGCAGGCGTGCTTCCTACTTGAGTTAAAGATAGGTAATACGACTATTCCTAATTTTTCCCATGCACAATATCGCACTATCTTTGCAAGCCTAATACTAGTAGCACTCCTCGTACAGTACTAGCATTGATTGAAACCACCCCAATCTACCTTCCTTCTAAACGAGAGTAGGGGAGAATCCGATCAGTTGCTCGGTAGTTAGGTATGTGCTTGCGTTCTACCTGTGAGGTCTCGAGCTCAATTCTCTACACGATTGTTTGTACGCAGCTAAAACGATAGTGCAAAGCAGTTGCATTCAATCCTGTTTCTTGATGATCCTCGCTCTGGCTCTCATGATCTTTCCTTAAAGATTCTCCGGAGGACTCATAATCAAGTTGATCTAGATTTTAGGGTTTCTTCCTTGATCAGCATACAGAAGACCCCTGACAATCTTTTGAATCCACCTTAAATATTTTAATGGTAATTTGTCTATTATTCGGGAGATTCTCATGCGATTTGTACCCTGTTTTGTTTCTCTTATGCTTATCCTTTACCATTCTTCTGAAATACTGATGCGTACACTTGCATGATAGAGGGAATGGACACGATGAAGAGAGTCCAACGTTCCCCTGACATATCCCATAACGAGGTGGCGTGAAACCAGGTATGAAGGATGCCTAAAGGCAAGTGGCGGGTTTCCGGAGCCCTATAGCAGAGTTTGATGAGCCTCATATGCATGAGGTAAATCTTTCGTGGTCCATATGGGACGGGAGCTCCAGGTCGCTTTTCATCTGCGGGATCACTCAAATTCTCAAAGTCATTCATTGACCTTGGTAAAAGTTTCAACCGTACAGTATTCGTTTAGGTTTCTAAGTTCGAGACAGATCGTCAATTTATGAAATGGAGAATGTACAAAGTGTTGGAGGAGATGACAAGGTGTTCAAGAGAAAGTTCGAAGCTGTTTTGTTCAGAGAAAGCAAAGAACCCTGGAGTGAAGTCCAAAACAGTGGAGCGAAAATAAAAGGCGGACATAGGAGCTCTTCAATAACCTCAAATAAAGCTGACTGAAAAGGGCCAGATACATGAATAGTTTAGAATCCGTGAAGTACAGTGGAACTGTTTTTCTGTATCATAACTAATAGTATTTTATTCAATTTGACAGTTTGCGGTACTCAGATTACTGGAACAGGTGGTCTCACCCTTTTAGTCAATAGGTGGGACCTTAATTACTTGAACACATTGTTCTCCTATTCATGCAGATTTGATTTTATATAAGGATCTGTTAATTGACATTCCGTTGAATCATCAACGCAAACTGCAGAAAACAGGTACGAGGAAGTGCTCACATTTTATAACCAGATCACGATAGCCTATGCACACAGGTTGTTTCAATACCATTAAGTAATCATCAAGCTGACGCTTGATGATGCACTGGCAATCATTGCTTTTCAACACCCAACTACATAATATATTCTCCTGTGCACGTAAAAAACATTACCTTACTACTGTAATTTCATGAATGTACTGTGTGTGACATTGTGAATCGTGTTCCGAACCAAAGTGTAAACACCCTATGGGATTTGAAAAAGCGAAGTCTTTGTAAGTTATATCCCATAATAAATTTGAATCTATTTCTGCCCTTCTCAGAATAACATTGGTGACTCTTCTCTGATCATTTTGTCACCCACTTTTCCTTATTGTAAGCTGAAAGCCAGTGCGTTTGTTGGCGAATCGAGAACCAGCGATAACTTCCATTTGTTAATGAGTAAATCCTCAATCTTCTCCACATTAATTGCTTATTTTCTTTACTCATGCAAAACATTTTAGACCTATTGACTGTTCTTCACATCCTTCAACTCATCTCAAACACAGTTACCTGGTCTTACTTGAAATTACCTGTCAGGCCGTACTGCTTAAGGCATTTAGGTATACACGTAACAATTTCGCCATAAAGCTAGACTTATTAAGTAGGACATGGATTATCCTATAAGATAGAAAACATATCGAGTTTCACCTGACGGTCCTGCAAAACACTCAGTATCAAAAATATCGAAAAGGAAAAGTAAAAGAAGCATCGTTTCAGTATTCATTTTTCAAGCCACCATTGTGTCATCCTAGCTACTTACAGATGATTGACAGACTCGTTTTGTTCCATGCAACAACAACAAATGAACAGTGCTTTCAGACTGAGTATGCTTCGGAACAACCAAATGAACTTTGAGCGCAAGATGGCACAATGTTCCCCATTCTTGAGTCTATTCATGAAGAACATCGAGTCTTGAAATTAGGTTTTTATTCACCGTGCAATGCAATCTCTGTTTCACAGCGTGCCGGAGAGCCAATTTAATACCGATTACCTGTGGAGTGTGAGGTTTTGGTTGTCCATCAAAATTGTCTGATCAGGCGAAGGTTGCCTAAGACTACGCGGGATGTACTGCACAATGTACCGAAGCGAATGAAAAGTACGAACGCCAGACACAAATACATGTGGTGTTGAGGTTTTGTAGACACCCACGGGTTGTCACTCAATAATTGGCTGACTGAAATTATTAGGCTTCACAAAACCAACGGTGAACAGACTATCCCGCCTTCAAAGTGATATGTGTTATTTCTTTTGACTACTATAAAGGCAGTAAGTGACGGCATTATTCGGTTCCGTCAGCCAGCAAAATGCTCTCGATAGAGGTGTCTAATTAGTGTACAGCGTGACGACAAATTTGTTTTTCTGTCACGTGACGACTGTCAAAAGGTTACTAATGTATTTTTTGTTTGAAGGAGTTTTTGCGATCAGTTTAAAGACCGAGATCTGTAGAAATCCATAGCAATAATTTTAGAAGTGGGAACAAACTCAGAATGTCTTCGATGAAATAGTTTCTGTTGAGTATTTTTTGGGTTATGGAACCACTGCTGTTTCAACCAACCTCCAAAATTAAAGCTTGACAAATAAGCCACCAAAATATCTAGCATTGTGAATTTATAGCTGAACTCGATTTTTAAGGGATCTCTTACATCGTAAACACGATAGACGAACAAATATCTTTGAAGAACTTTCGGGAAGGAGATTCCCTGAGCTGATTAATTAGCCATTTTTCCTAAAAAGATCAAGCAAGCGAATTCAGAAAACTTCGCAGACTCACGAAAATAAATCCAGCTAGAGAAAACCCTTGCATACGGTCTATTATTGCTGTAACAAGCAAAGTAAGCATAAGAGACACTTCCAGCAACAATGAAAATAGTGTGCGGAGTTTTGTGCATTTTAGACTCATAGAAGGACTGCCTGTAATAAAGAACATGCATTTGGTGGCCTAACTTTGTTTGATATGCTATTCAGTAATTGAATGCGCAAATGTATCTCTTTTGTTGCTTTTTGTTGGTGCGCTTGTGTACCAGCACACATTTTTTCACAAACCAGAATTTTCGACAATGATTAATACAGATAATGGATTAACATTGATGACTTTCAATTTGAAAAAAGAACAAAATGAACGAATGAAATCAACGGTTGACAAACTTCATGTGATGAAAAGGGTTTATGCAGGACAAACAAAACAGGGTATGATCGGTTCAGACATCCATTTATTGTGTGCAAACTATGCCTCTTTGTTGTTTGAATGGTATTGGAAATCACCGTTAAAGAATGAATAGCGGGGCCTTCGGGGCATGTGAAATATGCACTTTCAAATTTCCACCCCCAAAATGCATCCGTTTTCAAAAACTCTGGAAAAGTGTGCGTGTGTGTTTGTGAGTAAAATATAGAGGGAGACAGAAAGCCGGAGATCACGTCTCACAGACGAGTACGCGTGTAAAAGCATACACATGCACACATGCATCATGGAAACAGCAACTGGTAAACAATTCACATTTCACACGTGCTCAATTTGCAGCGAATAAGAATCGTTTGAGGACCCCCAATATCTGGATCAGTGACTCTTTAACCACCCGCTGTTAATCTTTCAAAGCGTCACTGTTATGAACATGGTAAAAACTAGTAGTTCGTAGTGACGTTCCTAACTGTAATTCATTACATGAATTGGCTTTTTGGGTACTTGGTTGACAAACTTATTTTCGTTCCACGACAAGTAAAACGGTAATACGGTTCATAACTAGAATCCAGTTAACAATAACCGTTGCAAAGATTCTCTTGTAGTTGATCTCACAGCACTTACCCATTCACTATACGGATCTTACGTGTAAAGTAAAAACTGAACAATGTGAACCAAATAAGTCGTTTGATGATCGTTGTACGAGAACAATGTGGTGAGTGTGATGACCAGTCATTTGGAAAATCATTGGTTATTCGATTGATCTTAAGTGAAACAGTGTCTTCATAAAATGTATGCGAACTACTATGAGACATTTGCTTCATGGAATATATCTAATGTTTACCAACAAGCAGCGATTTTAGATCACTAAACACTCCTTGGAGGTTGTGTATTCGACCCTCTGCATTATCGTTTTTTGAATCGGTCGAGCTCACAGATCTTAATTAAAGCACTCTCGCCATCTTCTTACTTAAATTCTCATGATAATCCATTGAAAACTAGTCGTATCGATATGAAGTTGGTTCCATTTGGTGCGACAGTGGAACCAAGGACAATACCTTTTTGTGCCTTCCAGACATTCCTAGGAGCTTAATATGATGTATTCAATAGGGTTGAGGGGGGGCGTATGGGTTGAAATATGATGCTGGAGCAAAAATAGGCCGATTACGGCAATGCATGGACAATGTAATCTCTTTCTTCTTTCATTTATCCTTTCTATTTCATTGAAAAATGTAAATTTAATTAGAAACATGTCAGAAAAGGTAACATGCATTAATTGAAAACACAATACGTAAAAGGAAGAAATGAATTTGCTCCTATCTATGTTTCTCGGCGTTATTATCGAGACCAAATTTGACACTTTTAAACAGACACATTCTGTGATATCCTTTGTGTATTCTACCTTTTAACAGAAAAGTGCACGCCAAACGTTGTCGATAACTGGGACTCTAATTTTTTGCTCTAGACAACTGATAGCCTCTGTATACGACCATTGCACTATCAAAGACTTTCAAAACAGGCGTCCATGGTTATACCACGATAGACGTTTCGTTCTTTGACGGTGATTATAAACAAACCTGTTATTGAGTGTTTACGGATAATTCAGAATATTCGTGTAGCTTTCCTCAAGAAAATAGCAGCATAGGTAAATGCTTCTATTTCAATTTATGATTTAATTGTTACGCTCAAATGGTACGTAAAAATGTGATGTATCTTATTAAGTCGACGATTATGAGGTCCTTTACAGTTGTGGATGGTCTTTTGCGTCCAATTTTTGGTGTGAAACTCAATTTCTTAGGATCTGATCACATTCTCAGATCTTTAATTTTCAGACATAAAACTCAGAATGTCCACATTTCTCTTAACGCAATTCATTCTTTAGAGTTTACCTAAAATATTATTTATGTGTTCATTTCACTTTTATAAAACCTTCCAATCATGTGATACATGAATTTATTCAAATTGTGATATCGGATAGTCAAACTTACCATTGATCAGTTCTGCCACAAGACACCCGAAACTCCAGATATCGATCGGTTGTGAGTAGCCCAATCGAAGAATAACCTCTGGGGCTCGATAAAATCGAGATTGTATGTACGGATAGGTTGTTCCTTTCTGAAAGCAACTTGAACCAAAATCGATCAGTTTGATGAAATCTTGTTGGTGGTCGAAAGGTGGCAAAGTGTCTTTGGAATTCGCCTGATTCACGGATGTATCTGCACCATTGGTATTGTGCATCGCATGCGATGAATCTTTCTCCGGAGGCCAGATAAGCAGAACATTTTCCGGTTTCAGGTCACAATGTATGATACCCGCCTTGCTGACAAAACACAGTGCTTTAAGGACTTGAAAACTGATCCGACGCACTCGATCCCGTGGTAAACCGGCAAATTTGTTTAACTTGAGTAAATCGTACAGATTGATACTCAACAATTCAAATGTCATGCATATGTGCTTGCGGAATGTGAAATGCTCATACATTTGAACAATAGGAAAATCCAGACCATCGGGATCCTTGGAATTGTTACTGCGTAGTTTGCGTAACTCTTCCAGAATACGAATCTCTTCACGTGCCTGTGTACAAAATTCAAATGCCAGAGTAGTTGGCGTTGAAACGGACATATTTCACAGTTCAAAAGCATTCGAATATCAACACAAAAGAAACAATACGATATATATGTGAATTGCGCGGGAATAAAGGGTCTTTTATTGCTAGAACTGCTGCTCATTATGGATACGGTAATTCAATACACATGCATTGCCTATTGATTCGCGTTCTCTCTTTGCAGTGAATAGGCGTTGTTGTTTCAGAATAATATTGGGCTACCTGCATGCCAAGAATGGATAATCGGTTCTAAAAATCTGTTCCTTCTTGTGTGTTAAAACTTGGAAAATCAACCGATCCTATTTGTAAAGCCTTGGATAAATGTGTTATTTCTACCGAAATAAGTTTGTTCAAGATCACATCACTAAGCTAATTAGTCAATCATTGATGTAATCTGCAGCGATTATCAGTTTACAAGAAACGTTATGAGAACCGACAGTAGAAATGAAATATGAACAAGTAGCATACATAAGTGTCAGGTTTATCTTCCTAAGCAAACTGGCATTCCACCACATTCCGCACAAATGCAATGAACTAACATCAGTCTTCTTTCGTAGAATACACATCGTTTTGCTCATGTCGAAAATAATTATAATTGTACAGAGAAGCAAAAGAATTACTTCAAACCTTGAACCATCATCATGCACGTGCTAAGAGTTGCCACGCTTTTCTCAATTCTTATTGCGTTAAGTTTACTGCACTATTTCTCTCATTCAGTCGAATGACTTTAAAGTTGAGTAAAACGGCTAACCATTTTGAAATTCAGCCTGACCGAAGGACAAATCTTGTTTTTTTAGTGATGCGCAAACAACCGAAAGGGAAACTGGAAAATTGGTTTGAGCTTTTAGATTCATTTCGGTTCCTTAGGATTTCGATGAAGTCCTGTTGGCGTAAGCCGCGGAGAACGTTGAAGTGCATTAGAAAAAAGTGGAACTGAATGGAACCATGTATCGGACTCGCGATGCGAAAATTGCCTTGCTGTAGTACACTTCGGTAAAGTAGCGAGTTTCCGCGGAATTATGCATCCGAGGAACTATTGTAGTTGTCAAAGTGCCGTTCAGCCCGAAAGACAAATCTTCGGGATACCGCAAAAGCGTGACTTTCGCGTGCGCGCGCACACACAAGCAGTGCTTCGAGTTCTTTAATTGATTGCGATTTTCAAATCCTATAATCAGTACTTCATGCCCGCTGGAATTGTTTCACTTGATAAGATAAATTTCTGTCCCCGAAAATTCAGTTCTCATCTGACATAACGGTGCAGTATCAGGAATTGTTTAGTTAGTCAGGTGCAATTTTCAACACTCAAAGAATATTCCTATATGTGTTGGAAAGTGTTACTGCATCAATCGTGTTTTTATGATTGGTCCGTAGAAGACTTCATTTTGCAAACCGGACAATCTGATTGGTTCACGCTTATATATAAACACCTGTGATTCCCTGCCAAATGAGATTAGTGTCCAGTTGACTAACAAAATATGTATCGAGAGCATTTCTTGAAGAACCGACTTTTCACACTATAGAACTGAAGAAGAGTTTATTCGTTGCCTCATAATCCAACAAATAGGCTAAAATGCGAAAGTCTGCGTTACGTTTGCCACACGCGGTGGGATAGAAAAAGAAATTTTCGATTTTTCATGTAAATTTTTCAGTTTTTAGTTGAGTTTTTGCAACTAAAATCTGCAAAAGAGAGCACGAGGAGGATTCGGATGTTGCGAGCAGAGTCAATCAGTAACATGACAGTCAACTACAGAACTCAAAGAAACTTCGTGGATAATGTGTAGGTTGCTGGAGAAAATTGTTATCGAAACGTATAATCAGCTTTGCGTAACATTTACCGTTATTATATTTTTGGTAGGATTCTTTGGATTACATATTTCTTTTTACATCGGAGTCGTTTATATATGCAAGCGCTGATTTCCCCTCGGCTGGTGATGAAACGTTTGCAAGCAAACTGCCAAGCTCGGCGAACAGGCAAAATGGAAAATGCATCTGAGGTTAATCCCCAGAATATCTTGAGGTAATCTGAATTATAAACAAAACGTCAACGGTTGAACTCTTCTTTTCATATGGTTCACATTATCAACATGTATGAAGAACAAAGTTATTATTCATCAAACGCGTTGGCCAAAAAGATGATTATTATAAGGCCAAAAAGACATTGGCAATACATTTGAGACTAGGAATTTTCGAATGTGATTGATTTGCATCCCAATGAAACCCCGACAGATTGGAACTGCTTGGCAGCGTTTCCAAACTTTTCTGTTCGTTTGTTTGTTTGCTTGTTTTGTACATCGTGAAATTCACTACCTTCTATTTCTGGTCACAGTTTCCTCAGATAGTCAGATAGTGTCTTCAGTGCTGCATCCATACTCCACAAAAAACATGTAAATTTCAACCACTGAGTGGTTTTCCATATGTAAAAAGAGTTTTTTTTCATTGACATAAACGAAAACCATTAGATTTAAACTCTGACTGGGCCCTTTTTACTACTATCTCTATGTACTTACTTGAAAAGGATTATTATGTTTATAAAGCGCTTGATTTTTATCATATTATCACTGGTACTAGAAATTGAAGGTTGCCCGAATGTCAACCTCTCATTCAGCCACTAGTTTCGTGTCTTTGTTGCACTTAAGAAGAAAAGAATCAGTTAAGTGATGGAAGAAAAATAAGTTGATTGGTGCACATGTCACGTTTTTAAACTAATTTGCACGTTTTTGGAGATGAACAGAAAAGGCACGTAGCAAGGTAAAAATATTAGGCTTGGAAAAATCAAACATCGTTCATATCGTTATATGGGAACAGATATTGATGGAGTAAATTTGATAAAATTATGGCTGGTTGATTGAATGTTAACACGGTACACATCAAATCTCTCGTGGTCTCATTAGGGAGTAGAGAAGCTGAAATACTTGCTTTAAGAATCCATGCATGTACCTGCTTTCAGATTCTTTTGGTGTTCAACGTTTGTGGGGTTATAGGGGAAATACATAAATGCATTTGATCAATGCATTTTTTGATGGCCAAACAAGAACACGAAAAATTTGTTTACTACCCTTTAGGACTCCATAGATGTTTTGTTACTTTTTGTGTCCCAGCTGGAACACAGTTCATGAACCTTGCATTGCGATGCCAACGGCCTCAACCTCTTACCAAATGGTCAATAGCTAACCCCTTGAACAGATACTTCAGCATGTTCATATGTTTTGTTAAAGAAATCGTCTAAGCGCAACATTCTAAATGAATACAGCAAGTTGCTCAAACTCTTGATCTTCCACTGTGCAGCTCAGGGTGATGCCAAGTGTGAGCTTTCAGCCCGAGCGTCTGCGGTTCAAGTCCATTCGAGGACAACGTAAACATGCATATCTCGTAAGCCTCATATCCGGTACTCTTTTGTGGTCAGCATAAGCAGATGCTCATTACAGATGTAGTGCAGGTGGTTTTCGAAGAATAGGTGTTCTCTGAAGGAGTGAAAACCATGCATACCAAAATACTGAAGATAACAGTGAGCAGCGCCTCATCCAAGTGAGAATCGAATAGACTAGTCACGCATGAGACATGATGTGAGTGACCGTTGATTTGGAGTGGGAATCGGATCAACAGTGACTGACGACTTGTTTAGCATGGTTTTCTGTTCAGACAAATGTTCAACCGGTTAAAGTGCCTGATTACTAGTGAACTGAATATCTCTTCGTAGTTCATCTATACACAAACGGAACGCAACGCAGCCCACTTTCTAATTTTGAGATTAGGAGAATTGAAACGCATCGGACTAGAAGAAAAATGTGCTACTTTCCGAGCTTCAAGTAGCTGGCAAGCACGTTTCAATTTTGAACATCAAAAATCGGTTGATTGCTAAGACAATTTGGTATCGACAGTGATTGACTTCATCTAGCGTCAACTTTTTATCCCCGTCACCAAAGATGGAGGCCTCTGTGATCTGGTAAGAACAACTTTTCTAGTGCCGGATTTCAATGAACTATTTTGAAATAGGGAGAAAACACCCACATTTCCAACGATGGCGCAACAGTAACATTTACAGTTCTATCAGTCAATAGTCTGGAAATTCAAAAAATACACGAACAGTGTTTCGCACTTCACCCTTGGAATTCTAATTTTCATTATTTCTCTTTCTCTAATTGTTTATGTTATTATGCAATAAATTGTTCGGACAGGGAAAGTGCCCAATGAAAATAATCCCAAAAAGGAATGATCGAAGACACGCAAATGAGCACAATCCTTCAATGGAGTAATCGTGATTAGGGACTGTCTCAGGTTCATTCTCTTTTTGGTTTATTAAACTAAATCACCTGGGGGCAATTTGTCCTAGTCAGGCATGCTCTTCTGTCGTCTATCTTATTCATGAAATTGGTCTTCAAAAACAATGCACACATCGGATTCACTCCTGGGATCTACTCGGTCATTTAGAAAGAAGCAGCGTGCATGATTGTTGGCATATTAGTTATTTTGGTGAATTTCGGGGACATATGAAACTATGTTTCCTATGGCATTGTTTGCTTCAAATTCGAGCGTGATGATAGTCGGATAGATTTAAATACTGGAATTTCAAACATCAGGATGTTTACCTGTGAATCAGATGATGCGAAATTAAAATTCCATTTTAAGCATTTCATCTTTAACTCATCTCAATGACGGACAGGTAAACAAGCTCATAAATAATTAGTTACATTAATGAACAGAAAGGTAGTGGAAACAAAAAATACATTCATCAAATCATGAAGTCGATAATAATTTGTTCATAGACTATCACTTATATATTTTTTAATCACGGGTTTTATGCCAACCCTGCCGGTCGACGACGTCGATGAGTGACAAACCCCCCCACACAAAATTTCCTCTCTATTATTCAGCACCAACTAAAGCCTCAGACATAGAACGAATGATCAACTATCTGTTCCAAGATAGTCATGTTTTAGTCAAAGGGTTTCGGAGGATGATCCCAGGGTGGATAAGTAAAATATTACAGGAGAACTAGAGCTATTCGTTGGGATATCCAACAAATGTTTGAAAAAAAACAATAAATCAAATTGAAATGGTACCAAATGTCAGAAATTCATCTTTTTTGATTATATGATGGATTCATCATGTAAATGAGGCGTGAGTTGAAAAGCTAGGACGCACTGGACAGCTGTTTCGACCTGGTTGGGTCTCATCAGCGGTGCAACTCCATCGACCCAGCCGAGAATCGAACCCGTGACCTCACAGGTAAAACGCAAGCATACTACTCACTTGCCTACCGGGTAGTTTATCGGACCGTTTATCATTTTGCTTGGATGAGCGAGGACCGATACTCACAAAAAGCTCGCATTGATGGGTTGTGCTTTATCATCTCTATCCACATGCACGCACACACGCACACTGTCCTTCGAAGCTTCAAAAAATCGAATGATGCTGATTTTTGTTCACGTTTGTGAAAACGACCTGGAATCACATCGTGTACCAAATCACACCATACCAAAATCTGTGACTTTGTGACGTCAGGCGCTCTGGTGCACATCAGTTTGGAAATATGATCACAGATTGTCCCATTTCAGCGGAGACCCAATGTCACCATGGTTGACCAGACCGAATACTTCGTTTGAGTAATGTCTGCCGTAAGGAATGTACTTCCCTACACAAGCGATGGTTCCTGTGCGTGTGCGTGTGTGTGTGTGAAGTGATTTCCGTTGCCGGAAGGTACTGAGATGATGTAGTCTTGTTCAGTGCTTCATTCACTATAGCTGTGTGCCCACATATACCGACAAACATGATCACACGCAGCGACATAGAAACATGATTATGCACACTACAGAACAATGGAATTCACAAATCCACGAGCACAGTGAAACAACGACAAAAGAACCATCCAGCAGTGTTATTCGCACCCTCCCTCGCTCGCACGCACGCGTGCCTTCCCTCTTCCATTGTTAGTCGTTCACTTTCGCTGCCTGACTTGTCTCACATGCATACCACTGTAATAACTATGCACACTTCGTAGCAAGAACGATGCTCAAATAATGATTTCTTCTTACCGGGTTTAGTATACCTTGAAAAACGGACTGCACTGTGATCCGTGAACTTGCGTAACAAGCAATAATTCAGCGTAACAGTTGAACAATCCTATCCAGTCCAATTCTACCCACCCCGTAACTAAGTCTTGTTCAAACATGTGATCATTCGTTTGTATTGCAATCATAATAGTTCAAACGATAGTTTGATCAAGGATGTCTTTCCAAAAATGTCTGTACCAAAGTGTATCACCCGAAATTATCGAATTTCAATAAACTGAAAAGTTGGGAACAGTGGCGGCAATCAATGGATTAAACGAGCGCATAGCTGTGTGTTAATGAGCGTGTTGATTGATGTTGGTCAATGTGGGGAATTCCAACCACGATTGAGTAGTATGTATCAAATAGCTGGATATGATGCTATGCAACAACAAATACACTGTATCCATTCTGGAATGAGACGAAACCGGTATAGATATAAAGGATGATTTGAGACTTTTTCCGGAAGGGAGAATTGATCATTCAACCGGCTTCCATGTGGTACTGCGAAATAGGGAAAGTTAGACTGTGATGGTAAAGGTAGGGCGTCGGCGCCGAAAACGCAATCTCCGGAGTGACAAGTTGGTGGCACTAACCGCTTGGCCAGAGCCACGAAATGTATACACTCACATAGAGGAAAAAGTTGTGAAAATAATATACACTGGCACTGGAAAGTTGTTGCCCTTGATCCAGGATGAGTCATTCTCCTACTTTGTGCACGGTCATGAAAATATATAACAATCAGTTCCAGATTAAATGCCGAACAAGCAGTATTTTAAATCTGACACGCACAATAGAGGTGCTGAATGAAGCGGTTCGTCTACTTCACAAAATACGGTGCAACTTCATTTGACATATGTCATAAAAAAGTTCTGAAGTTGTGAAAAGTTCAGTAACCTTGGTGGGACGCCGCCCATGCTTTTGCGATGAACTTAACCTTAGAAGTTCATTCGGTAGACTCCCATGAATTCTAAGGAAAACCTGTAATAGCAGTCAGATTACATGCGACCTAATGGATGCCATATGCGTCTGTAAGTTGGTTGGGTGATTCAAATGTGAAATGATCAGTGCTATCCGTGTGGTCTCGTAGCTCAGATGGTAGAGTGTGCGTTGTACAAAAGCGAAGGCGGTGTCCATACGTTGGTTCGGATCCCACTTAGGTTACTGGACTTTTCACAATTCAAACACAAGACTTCAATCTGCCAAACAAAAACTTAAACAATAGAGTAACTTTTTGTCCAATCACATATACAATAAAGCTTCATATGAAATTTACACGAATTAAATGTAGGGCAAATGTGTAAGTGATCCAACGAGTTGCTAGTGGATGCCAAACTGAAAACGTGTAACAATGCGTTCGATATATGCGACATTTACCTGGATCTAACCTCCGGACTCAATTTCCAACTGTTCTCTAATGTACATACCAGATGTAAGGAAACCAGTACTGATAAAATCTTTTCAAAACTATGAATTAAGCAATGTAGAGAAGGTTTGATTCAGTGAAACCATTTTAAGCATTAAATAATTGACATACTACTCTTCAATAGAAATATCACACGGTAATATGGGAGAATGAAGAAACTATTTTACTGTGTTAACCAAAGCTGGATTTAAAATATCAGATCCATTAACCACTCTCTCTGTTGCGATGAAAGCTTTTCCTGTTGGCCTGGAAAATGTTCTGATCAATTCCTTTCTTCTACTCAAGACTCAACCACAGTCTGAGCCCCGGTTGACACCCAAGCCGAAAACCACTGTACTCCAGTTCGTATTATTTAATTCAACAAAATAAGAAGTTCTGTTGTGAAAAATGATTACTATTTGGGTAAAATATGAGCCGCTTTGGAAGATTTAAGCCAAAACAATATAAGTGAATCCCCTAGACTAAGCCGTAGAACATAAATGTGCAGTAGTCTCTCCCAATGTTCACTTATAGCAACATTTATAGTTGACAATACCGCTGACTGAACCATTACTTCTGCTCAGTCAGGTTATAAAACACATTGAACAGTTCAGTTAGCATATTACCATTCTGTCACGCAAGAGCATTTCAGCCTGAAAGTTAGCCGAACCAGAAAACTGAAAACCTAAGGCCTCACCCAATGCATATGTTGTGGAATTCTGCACCAATTATGATCTATATGAAGATTTTCCCCAGTTTAGAACCATTAGCTCTAATTCGTCTTCTATTTTGTCGATACGCTATATCAAAAGATTTTAGCAACCATACGTAACATAAAACGAGCACCGATCAGTTAGTCCTACATGGGTCGACACATCACGTGACTCGGTACGTGAAAGACCAGAGGCGGTCATGCAGACGATCAACAACACTTCACCTGGCCCTTTTTACTTTGTTTTTTGTGGTGATGTGAGTAGAACCAACCGCATTCCTGATGTGTTCATATATGACAGATTCTGAGTTGCACTATGTAATAAAATCTCAAGACTGTCGGTTTAAGGTCGGAAGTCAACCATTTTTTTATTCAACCAGTTGCGTAGTGTGCACGATTGCGCCTGATCACGCAAACAAACACACATTGTTAACAATTACCGATTCAAAATCTGAGTGTTTACTTCAAAGTGGCCACAACACTCGGATAGCGCTAGTTCGTGATCAGGCAGCAGCATGCGAACACAGTCTAACTGGATACTGACTCGAAATACGTATTGTATCACTTTGGAATTTGTGCGTAGTAGAGACACTGAGTGAGTTGGGGTACATACCAGCTGATCAAAACGCTACACTTTGTACAACTGCCAACCCTTTTTAGATGGCCTCAGTAACCAGCTGATTGTCTACCGACGTTTGGCTGTACCAATCTTCTACACAGCGACAATGCTAGGTATCCAGTTAGGCACGCGCGCATAAAGTTTTGATGACGGAAATTGCCAAAAGTGAGAATAAAATTATATTATGGTATCTCGAAAGATAACTTTAAGTATCCAGTGATTCATGATGGCAGTGTGTGATTTGTGGTCTTCAGACTCAACTTAAAAACAAAGGAAAGCACTATAATTAACAGACGGTAGCACACCATGCACAGTCAACATAAAAACATACCAACAACTAATTCATTCTCGAAATACGGAACATGTCACGGACTGGAAGAAGTGTCTGTCACATAAGCGAGATGTCTATATATATTTCTTAATCTGAATACCTATGAACTTTCGTAATTGAATAACAGTACCATGTTATAGTTATCCACTCCGAATATTTGTCGATTATGCCAAACGATAGCAGACTCGTTTCACTTGTGAAGATCGACACGGTTGGTCAATCTAGTTGTGTTTTCGGTCATCGTATGGACAAACTCACAAGCACTCGTCACTTTTTCACCGGTGTTTATCGTGAAAAATACATACATACGTACATATATATGTGAAATTGACGTCAAATGTATCCATAGCGCACACAAACGCCGTTTGGGGAACGAAACACGTGTGTATGCAATCGAACGAAACTCTGCCTGAATTCCATACTCACCTGTCGTGTGAACCGGGATTCCGTTCGAATTATTTTTATCGCCACCTGCATGCCTTTCATATGATCCATGGCCAATACAACCTGACCGAAGCTGCCTTTGCCCAAGACGGAAAGTACTTCGAAACGATAGGCAATATGGTCATGCTTGATAACTCGATAAAAGTTCTCTGAATCATCGAACACCGGTGTGAGGTCACCTGATGAACAAGAGAGAAGAAGAGAAGGAGAATAGGATCTGTTTCTCGTCGGTTAGCAAGCAACCTACTGTTCGAGTTTCTTCGCTCCAGAGCGCCGGAGGTTGATTGATGCTGAGCTGGATGAGGTTGGATGGTGGACGGAAGTTGTTGAGAACGATGCTTTTGGGGAATATTCAGCAAAGAATTGGATTTGTTCACCCCGTTTCCATTCCGATCACTGACACCATTGGGCAACGGGTGTTTATCGGCTACTCGCCCGGCATAGTAAACCTGTGTGATAGAGAATCGATAGAACAGAAGCGTTGTACCGTAATCTAATAACTATAGTGCCGAAGCATAATCCATCTTTACAATCGAAGTAAACCAAAGTGGAAATAGTGCTATTCGTAATGGCAATCTTTTAAACATTTTCTTTTCTTTTCGACCAATCAGTAATCCGATCGTGAGTTGTATGTTCCACCTTTTGAACTTTTCCCGGTCACAAATGGAAGGTATAAAATCTCAAACATATGAGTGTTATACGCTTTCAAGGTCAAGTAGTCACTTCTTTCGCCAGAAGCTTATTTAAACACAGTTGCCTGAGTTCGACAGTGGCTTCAGTGGTAAGGTGCTATGAAGTATTTCCCACCCACAAACTAAATACGACTTTCAACATCATTACGACTATAAATAACTGCGGAAAATTTGTGCAATTCACACTGGTTGGATAGTACCAGTGAAATGTTGAACGGTATTTTGACCACTGCAATACATTACTACAGATAAGTGCTGCTAAGTGAAAACAATGGGAAACCGAACTGAATTAACTTAAGTGCAAAGTAATCCATAGTTACAATATATCATGATGGAAGAAGGCGGGGAAAAAGGTGTTTTTTAGACCACACTGCATCTTAATCCGAACTTGACCTATCACAGACAAATTCTCCGTCACACGCACATTTTGGTTCCTCTCCGAATAAATCGTGAGTGTACGTTGACAGTGTTCTGTTCTGACTGAGATCTGCCATCGTACATGAATGATTTAACCCAAGAATGAGTAGCGGTGCTCGAGTGGTGATTGTCGAACTAACCGCCTAGGAGTCCGGAGTTCAAACTCTGCCATCACTTCTCATATTTTCATTCTCTCTATTTCCCCAAACAGCGTTGTACGGCCACCTGTTCCCTTCCTGAAGGTCTTTTGTATATTAAATAATCAATAAACAAAAAGAATTACAACCTTCATTACTTTAGCCAAATGATTCCACTTTGCTAGTTCCATCTGTTGCCACTGCTATTACTTTCTTTTTCTCCTGAAAGTTGAAAAAACTTCTCGATCTGATAGTTCAGAGGAAGCGGATCAGAAGAGAGGACTTTCCCATGAGGAGAGGGACCTTTTGGAAAGACAGTTCAAATGGTTTTCTGACTTCATCAGCGTTCAATGGGAACGAGCAACTTCCTTCACCGAAAACACATGAAACTGTGAATAATAATATTATTCGTGCAGTGTTTGAATCCGGTTAGTTTTAATTTCTTTCGTTCATTGTGCAATTACTAAAGGCATACCCTTGGATATAGGAGAAACAATCATTCATGAAGCTTATTTGCAACCTTGAAGATTAATGTACACTATACACTAAACTTAATAAGACTAATTTAGTTTGTAGAATATCTTAGAGTAGTTTCGCATCAAACCAATCAATGAAATGGGTTGCTTTTCACTGTGATGTGGTGGTTCTAAACGCAGCACCACATCATCGCCTTTGGTGTCGTCAGAAATATGTGTTCTGAATGACATCTCAAGCATCGTTTGACACAATCGTTGGCTCACAGTTTTATTTTTCACAGACAAGTGTTAGAGCATTTCCAAAGCGTTTTCAAATACAGATTGGCAAAGGATTTGGTTGATCCAGGTTGATTGTTCTATCGCTAAATAAGAAACAAGATGTTATTATTCGAAAACACTGAATATATCTTCCATGAGAAAAGACTATCCTTGATGCAGCCCTCTTCTACTGGGTTTGGGTAGAATCCTGAAAACTTGCCTACCACTGTTTTTCAACTTTTATTCGTATAGAAGAATGAAACAAGTACCAGTTATTGATCCAACTTGATTATCCATTGTATGGTGCAGTATTATTATTACTTCATTATTATTACTTCTGCGAGAATCGTTCTTGGTGCGAGACTATCGGGTCGAAAACTAGAGGTGTAGATTTGTCATTCCGAAATTTGTGGTTAGATGCGCGACCGAAATGGTCAGTTTCTGTGAAACGGCAACTGAAGATTGACTTTCATCGTTAGGGAAGAAACTGTCTGTGGATTACGTTTTGTTAGTCAACGGCAGCAGGCTATGGTCATTGCCCCCAATTGACGAAATGTTTTCGTTGTTTTATATTTCATCTTCTGGAGCTTATTTTGAAACTCCTCCTTCCCTGATAACTTGTTTTCATACACTCTGTTGCGGAATTCCAGCTTGTTGTCTCCGCTTGACAAAAGCATTTCGGGGAATTGAATGGATAACAAGCCGATACCCGCGGATACACCCTATCACACCAGCCACTGGTAACTGGCTTATCTCAGAGGGAGTGTGAGAAGTGTGATGGTCAAGTGGTTAGGTCACCAAATTGTGACCCGAAATTCCCGGGTTTGAACCGCTCTACCGCCACCCGTCTTCCTTATTTCTGTATTTCTCCAGTTAGCTATTTTATGGCCGGAGCCCTTTTCATGAATGTTGACTGTACATTTGTATATTCAGTAAATAAAAAGGAAGCAAAGAGACATTTTAAAACTCAAACCGTCTATGAAACAGGCATGGGATTCTTTCCAGGAATTGTTGCACAGTCACAGGACCAAGTAGACAACGAGGTGTACTGCGTACCTGATTCATGACATCCTACTCAATATCCTCTCTCAAATGACTATGAGACCACTTATTTAATATATATATCATTCTTCAATCATCTTCAATCAAGGCCCAAGACTATAACAGACGACCAAATAATACAAACTTCATAATACCAACAGTGCCACGGAAAAGTGTACAAATCTCATATAAGCATCCCCATTTTGTTTTTCACTGTTGCTAGCGTGTACAGTTTGTTCTCAAACATTTAACACAAAGCACAAGTTTTGAATGAATTTTTACCCATACGGGGATTGCAGACTCCAAATAAACGAAACATTCTCTGTCACGTGACGCGCCAAATTATTTTCCTGTTAATCGTGTCTAATAAGTTCATTGTTGAAAAGATCCCTGTGCGCTTCCGATAGTTAACTTTGTGAGTGAAAACTACGTGTTCAGAGTACGGTTCCGTGAATGGCGTTCTCTATCTGAACGACCGGCGGGAGAGAGGAGGAGATGCAATTTCTTTCGAGTGGTTGCCGTTTAATAACGATGTGTATTCCACGTCAACCAGTTTCCTCATGCTCGCAAAAATGTACACCATTTTTCTTAATCCGGCGAGATGTGTGCCGCGTTGAATAGTTCTTCTACCAAGTTGATAGAAACTGAATTTTCCAATCAAACTACATTTTGAAAACATCTGGATAACTTTGCCAGGCTTACAGATAGTCTGTATATGTATAAACTAATGTTCCTCTGTTTTCATCAATATCACCACGATCTCGCATTCATTCAAACCACTCCCTCACCACTCAGTGATTGTCGCCGGGATACTGCGAATGGATGTTAAGTTACGGGGATGAGAGCCAAACTCATCAATACCTTCGACATAAGCAGACTACGAACCAAACCGTTCCTTCCTACAAACGAGGTTTATTCTAGCACTTTTTTTAACCTATTTTTAAGTTTTCAGGTTGATGTAACAGCAGACATTGAAACGACCTGTTGCTTTCCAATTGCAATTGGACTGGGAACTAGTATTGTTTGTTCGATTTGGCGGAATGAAAGTAAGTGCATTTTGACATGAGAATTATTTGTTAATCATTCGCATTTGAACATTTTTAATCTCATCAGGAGCATTTTCTCGGATTGATTAAAGCTATTTTCAAAATTTGTTGACCATATCGTATTATCCTCATTTAATTCAGATTGCTTACCAATAGCCAGGATTGAAGCCAAAGCATGCTCAGTAGATATCCACCGCACATAGTTGCAAGACTGTTAAACTCCGAAAAAGCTTTGCGGTGCCAGGCGTGACACATCAACTGTGCGCCATAAACCAATGTGGCACCATTAGGGTTAACTCTGTCTCGCACTGTATTTCATTCTTATCCACACCAACCGAACTCCCATTTTATTTTATCTCAAAATCTTGTATTTCTACACGCCGTTTTCCTCATTTTCCTCCCCATGTCTACTACAAACATTCACACCCGGGGGACACAATACCACCAACGCACTCACACTAGTTACTGAAAAGTATATATTTTCAGAGGTATCACACGTGAAACGGGCTATGAAGTTCACCAATTAAACTTATTCGACTGTCTAATAATTCACTCCTGCGGAATAAAATAATTCATTTACGGAGTTTATTTTCGTTTTCCATGAGCCGAATGAACCTCATAAAAGGTTTGACTGAAACTCTGGCAATTCAGTTACGTTCTTGTTTCTAAGTGCAGATTAGCTAGAGCTATGCGAAGAATGCTGTGGCCCATTATTCTAAAGTATATTTTTATTCTCTCAGTAGTTCATTGTTCTTGATAGATTTGGAAAAATATGTTCATTCGAAGACAAAGTTGAAACGCCTCAAACTAGCATTAGGACATAATCTATCGGTGGTAGTTCTATATTTGGTAATCGTTCGACAACCCCTCCGGGAGCAAGACTATTGAAAGTCAAAAAAATGTCCGGAGGAAATGAAAGTTCACCGTAACACACCGCAACACCTTTGAAGTTACGATGGTCATGGTTTGATGGTGGTTAATATAATATCGCGGTTCGAGTCCGGACAGGGACAGAAAACGTACGCACGGCTGACGAGTCCCAAACAGGACGAAACAGATGTCCAGTGCTCTTTGTCGGTTATCACAAATATTTCCAACGCATTTAAATGTAATCAAATAGTGGGGAATTAATGAGTTTTCAAGGAGTGAAACCCATCTCGAACATCAACAACAGTAACTCGTGCTTGTGAAAAACCGAGTGGGCCAATCCAAGCATTCACTATCTAAACTAAATATCACTTTATTCGGATTAAAAAGTAAACTTAATTATGTACCGCCTGAAAAGTTTGCATTTGACTGAATTTTTGCTTGGTCTGTTCGATAAATCGAAATACGTGCTTGGTTGAAAATGCATTAATATGTTGAACTGCAGACTGCTTCTTCTGCTGCTGCTACCAGGCCTAACCTAGTGACCTTACATAAACAGGGTCATCGCTTTCACAAGCTTCACTCATCACAGGCTCCTGAATCGATCACATCCACTCAGTCGCACACGAACCGTACAATAAAAGCAGAGACGATAATAAATGTGGTATATCAGAGTTACTCATAATCCCATTCTCAATAGGTTGCGAGTTGATTTGTTATGAATATGTACCCAGTACCAAGTCTGTTTGGGTCAATAGTATTACATCCTCGGGCCACAGGCGTACAGCCAGGTGGCCTGAGGTCATGTAAACAAACGTGCGATCAATAACAACACAGAGGAACAGGCAACTCAATGAAGGGAAACTGTAAACCCACCGATGCATTAAATTCTAATTTTAATGTTACTTTTGAAACTTTTGTGGAATATGTTCATACTTACCTAATTATGGGGGACAGCTTTTGTTTAACCATAAATCACCAGGGCAGTTTAGGATCGATCTAGAATGCTTGCTAACTCTAAACCGGTTTACTTTATCTCCTTCTAAAGGTAAATTCACCGATAAATCAATGTTAAGTCATAGAGGATGGGTGTTGTGGGAAAACCACTATGAATCACATCGGCTCTGGTACTGGTCATTCGTATGAAAGTAACGGAAAATTTCATTGGTTTATAAGATGAGTTCGTTGTGTAAATGAGACGTGAGCTGAAAAACTGGAAGGTGCTGGACAGCTGTTTCGACCTGGTGGGTCTCATCAGCAAGGCGAATCCATGGACCCAAATGTGGATCGAACTAGGAATCTCACAGGTAGAACGCAGGCATACTATCCACTCGACCACCGGGCGACTGATCAGACAGTATCTCATTATGAATATACACGATATAGCAAAATTCATCTATGTGGGCTTTTTGCAAGTATTGGTCCTCGCTGATATCAGCACTAGACTCCAAGGTTATGACTCGGTTTCCTCACCAGCAATTGATGATGACTTCACTTATTTGCTTTATTTTGGACGCGGAATAATGTAAAAGGACTCCAATGGTGTCTAGCATGGTTATAAACATCGGTTTCTAAAGTATTACTTCACTCACCTGCATGCTCATAGAGAAAATCATCACTAGGAGTCAATTATCACTAACACAGAGCGTTCTCCACAAGCTCCTGCCAACATCATTTATATGAGTATTATTCGAGTCCGCTATCAAACAAACCAATGATCATGTCTGTTTAGTTTCAGGCATGTTTACAGCGACTGGGTAGAGAATAAAGCGAAGTCACAAACTTCTGTCACACTTACATGCCTATCCTATTTTACTTTAGGGTAAAATCAATTCGACTGTAGTCTGCTGTCCTGGCTAATGGACACGCACTATTTGATTTCCCCCCAATCTGAGACCAATCTCATCAGATAGAACTTTGTAGAACGCGTGATAACCATTTGCTTAGAAAAGCCTCAATCCATGGTGCGAGGTTCAACTTTACCACAGACGCAAGCATATGACTGGAATTCGTTAATATGTTCCTACGGAATGTGAACTAATCGTTTTATTGTTGCAGTTACAGCAGAATGAATCTATGCATCAAAGACAAGTGTTTCAGTGAACAAGTCACAGNGTAGCGCCGAGTGGAGGTGATAGAGCTGATGCACGCACACGCATACACACACCCGCGCGCGCATGGGCTTCACATGAAAGTAGATTACAAAGCCACTTCAATCTATTTGAGGAGATGCACGTGATTCTGAAGTAGTTCTTCTATTATGTGAGCATCTCGTACCGATGCCTATTGCAAGAAGTTGTACTCGTTAAACATGCATCAGTGATAACCTCATATACAAGTATATTTATAAAACATAATGTGCGGAAGTTAAATGAACGAAACAGTTGATGAAATCCGGACAACCAGTTCCCCATAGAAGACGGAGATTAGCTAGTCAGAATTAATCTGGTATAGTCCGTGCGATTATTCGACATACCCTAATTGTGTTAATGTTCAATCAATGTTCACTGTTCAATCAATGCATAGCTTTGTTTACCGAAACGGTAGCTGACTAATCGACTTCCCTCTGAATTCGACCAAAAGAGACCATCGTTCTGCATAGCACAGTTTCAAATATTTGGTCGATCCATCAGTTTTCACTTATTCATCGCTCTCTCTCTTCCTGATGCTCAAAGTCATTGCTCGATGAAATCGACGGTTGACCCCCGCGCCGTCCCGCCGGCCGTAACTACTTTGCAATTCACGAACCGCAAGGGTGAGGGCGGACGAGTGTAGGTCATCATCGATCGAATTCGTGAGCTGACCTGAGAAAACCCAGCCTGGTCAGTGCGAACCGATCACGTTTATGCTGTACGTGCGTGAGCGCTCGCTCGCTCGCTCGCTGGTGTGCGTCTATGGTTGTATAGATAAGTGACTGTCTGACCTGGTGGACTACGCACATCGTCACATGGACGGGAGCAGACGCGCATGGTACAATAACCTCCACCACGTTATAGAGTCCCTAATTCACGTTCGCGACCGGGAAGGCTTTTAAACTCATGACAATCAATATGAACAGACAATTAGTCGAAAGAGGAACATGATATGGGCGGCGTCGGTGGCAGCGGAGGTGGTGATGGAGACAAAATATCACATTGATTCTTGAAACGTTTGACTCATCGAGACTATTTCAACCTATCGACGATAATAAGAGCGGCACAGAATGCAGTGGCACCGGTGTACGGAGGTCATCCATGCACTCATTGCTAGAGCTACGTCAATGGTTCCGGGTCAAATAATTGTTACTTTCTGTGCGGTCGATAGAATTTAGTTGGTTGTACGTTTATTTACTGGGTTCGTGCAGACTGTCGTGGAAGACTGCTTCCGAAAATTATATGCTTTCAGTGGTAAAACCTTCGACTTTCGCCTGAAAATTCTTTTCCCACATAAATTTGAAGAAAGAACTCGAAATTGTGATTTTCACGTCTATGCCACTAAACGCTTCACAGCCTTCGCAGTCCGTACTCTATTTGTA